>CAUYLG010024590.1:0-19448 GCA_963573385.1 Cacajao melanocephalus | reverse complement strand
GATAAGTCTTAGTTTGCAAATCATCTGGGTTGTAGTAGAAATAACAGATCTTAGTTATTTATTACAGGGCGCAGGGGCCATGATGGAATTAGCTTGGGCTGTTTATTCTAGTCACTACCGGTAAATAAAGGCTAGTAATTTTGGCAGTTACTGATAAGGAAGGTATGCAGCCTTTGCAGAGAAAGGCTAGCATTTTTATTTACAGAAGCCAGGGCCAGCAGTTATTGTGAGGAGAATGGGGCAGCCGTTCGTTACAACTTATTTTAAAACACAACTTTGTCTTTTATAAAATAGTGTTGTTCAGGTTCTAACTTAGGCCAGCTATAGCACATTTGTAACTTTGTCATGAGGTATAATCATGTTATTTCTTAAGAAACTTTATTAGAAGGGTAACAATGGGCATATCTGCCACAGCCCTCTGCAAAGGAAAGTACCATCAGGGCATTACGCTTCTTCAAGTGGCTATGGCTTTTTTCATGTGTGTGGAAGTCAAATAAAAATAAACTTGCTACTCTGGTTGAAATGATTTGGCCAGATGCAAGACACCTATGTGAATGTACGTGAGAACTACAGAGTGATAAGGAGCTTGGGGTGAAACACGACCAGTATGAATGACCCAATGGGAGCTCTTCATGCTGGTATGAACATGGATACACAGAAGAAAAAGACTGAGTGCGGTGGCTCAGACCTGTAATCCCAGCACTTTGGTAGGCTGAAGTGGGCGGATCATTTGAGGTCAAGAGTTCGAGACCAGCCTGATAACATGGTAAAACTCCGCCTCTACTAAAAATACAAAAATTAGCTGGGCTGGTAGTGCACGCCTGTAATTCCAGCTACTCGGGAGCCTGAGGCATGAGAATTGCTTGAAACCTGGGAGGCGGAGGTGGTAGTGAGCTGAGATGGTGCCACTGCACTCCAGCCTGGGTGACAGAGGGAGACTCCATCTCAAAAAAAGAAAAAAAGTGGGGCAGTAGAGTTGCTTTTGTAGTTTATAAAACTATGAGTCATTCTTTTTTTTTCTTTTTTTTTTATTTTATTTTTGAGACGGTGTTTCACTTTTGTTGCCCAGGTTGGAGTGCAATGGCGCAATCTTGGCTCACCGTAACCTCCGCCTCCCGGGTTCAAGCGATTCTCCTGCCTCAGCCTCCTGAGTAGCTGGGATTATAGGCGTGCATCACCCTGCCCAGCTAATGACTATGAGTCATTCTTGAAGAGCTTCAGGATCTGCTGAACATGACAGTTTTAGAAGTGCTGAGATACAGAATGATTCTATAGTTGCCTGCCTTCCCAGCTCCTCTTTACTACAGATATTTGTTCACAAACCCCCATCGCCCAGAGAAATATAGGTGTGTCTCATCTTTTACAACTGTGAAAACCTCAGGGGCAGGCAGAAGGATGCCTGCATCTGAATGGGGCTTATACATGAAGACAGATGAGTAAGCAGCTAGTTCTACTAAAAGAATGGGTGATTCAGGAAGACCTTGCAGCATAATACAGTTTTAGCAAGTTGATGTGGCAAAACTACATATTTTCTATTTGCTTTGGGACTAAGATAAATAAATTGGGAAAGTGTGTTTCATTTATTGAATTATGATTAGAATTTTCTTCAAACTCATAAAAGCAAAAAAGATTGCTTTTTTTTTTGCTGTTAGAAAGACTGGCTTTATTATTAATCCTTTTTAGGTCAATTTCTGGGCATGCCAACATTAAGTATATGAAATAATATGACAAGGAAAAATTTATTGTATAGTTCAACTTTCCTTAAAAGTTATAGGAAGTTATAAAAACTAAATCGTCTCTGAAAAAGTCTGAATTTTTAAAAAATGTTCTCTTTCATGTGACTATCTTTTAATTTTCAAAATTTTTTAAAACTTGAGAGTGTAGTGAGATCTCACTGTGGATAAAATTATAATTCTGTATATAAACCACAGAAATGTTTTCTAAAATGTGGGGATTGTGACTGTCAAAAGTGTGAAGGTTCTGAGATTTTACTCTGCTTGTAGCTAACAAGTAAGTCTGCTCGCCACATGGATGATGGCAGAAGTCACTAGACTCTAGGCTCAAGACAATGCAATTGTGGCATTTAGAGTGTCAGCATTTGCACTTGGGTGATACTAAGAGGGTCTTAACTTGTACACAAACCATGGGCTACATTCCAGGAAAGGAACTGTGAGTTGAAGAACCCTAAGTCTTTTAAAATTAGCAATAAACCTGCCCTACCTTTGTCCCAGAGTGAGTCATCATTTACATTATAATGTAAATAAAACCAACTTGTCCTTTGCTCTAGAGGGAGACACCACCTGTGTCTTCCAAGGCCGTTTGCTAAATAAACATCCTTGAAAAGATAACCTCCTTGAAAAAGGAGTCAGTCCCTCTGCAGGAAAGACATGAGAAAAACAAGAAATCACAGAGATTTGTCTCTCAACAGTGACTCATTAATGGAACCATCAAATCAGTTTGAAGGGTATCAATATACAAGAATATATCATATATTAGGGTAAGTATTGTTTAATGAAGCCTTTGTTTGCTATGTCTACATTTAAAATTTATTTTAATTCCCAAAAAGTTTGAGAAACACTTGCTAGGGTATGATGGCTATATTGATTTCTTACATTCTAGGTGACGCAATTTGTCTTGTTTTATGTCTAATCTATGTAATAGCAATATGTATTATGCTGAGATTTTTATGTAATGTAAATTATGAGCAAAATTCCATAGACTACATATTGTAAGCATGATTGATGAATAGCATTCAAATGCTATTTTCTGCAGATGAGAAAATTTTAGGTAATATAGTTTAGAGACGGGGTCTTGCTCTGTCACTCAGACTAGAGTGCAGTGGTGAGATCTGGGCTCACTGCAGCCTCAACCTCTTGGGGTCACGTGATCCTCCAGCCTCAGCCTCCCAAGTAGCTGGGACTATAGGCATACACCACCATGCCCAGCTAATTTTATATTTTTTGTAGAGATGAGGTTTCACCATGTTGCCCAGCCTGGACTCAAACTCCTGAGCTCAGGCAGTCCACCCACCTTGGCCTCCCAAAGCATTGAGATTCCAGGTGTGAGTCATTGTGCCAGGACTATATATTTTTTTTAATAAATGAAATTTTAAGATGATAAGTTTACCTCAAGTTTCAGGTAGTAGTGGGCAAAATGTGTATGTCCAGATCACCTAGAGAATAAAATATAATGTGGGAAAATTTACATTATTCAGTGAATTGATAATTTGCAAGATTTAATGAAGAGTAGAAACCAAAAAAAATTAACAAATATTTGATATATTAATAGTGCCAAAGCAAATATATATACACACACACACTATCTCTCTCTCTCTCTCTCTCTCTCTCTATATATATATATATATATATAGAGAGAGAGAGAGAGAGAGAGAGAGAGAGAGAGAGAGATATATAGAGAGAGAGATTTTAGCTGATTTGTATGCTGGTGAAACAAATTTCTTCAATAAACAAAATGAATATTGGGTCCTTAATGTGTTTGTTAAATTCATTTTTTTCTTTTGAGAAATGCTTTACAAACATTAAAAAATTAACTTTCAAAAATCCAGTTTCATAAATACTTACTGAATTCTTGCTATATGCATAGGATCTGAGTTAGGTCAGAAGATATAAAGATATGCAAATTACTTACCTGGCTTTATGTTGTGCATATGGATCAGAGTGATTATAATTTCAAAGGTTTGCAACGATTTCCAGTTTTCTATTGTATATAGAGTTGTCCCTCTCTATCTGTGGGTTCCACATCCATGGATTCAACCAACAAGATCAAAAATATTTGAAAAAAATTACTAGTAAAAGTAACAATGCCATGGGAAAAATAATACAAATAAGCAATAGAGTATAACAACTATTTACATAGTATTTACATTGTATTAGGTATTATAAGTAATCTAGAGTTGGTTTAAAGTAAATGGGAAGATGTGTATAGGCTATATGCAAACACTATATATTTTTTACAAGGAACTTGAGTGTCTCAAATGTTGGTATCTCTGGGGGGTCTTGAAACCAAACCCTGCAGATACCAAGGTATGATTATACTTACAGAACTGTCTCTAATAAGAACTCAGTATTATTATTGCTAGGATTGGGGCCATAGTAAAATGTTATAATGCTAACATAATTATTTTACATTAATTTTTAAAGTTACACATTTAATTGTTTATTTCTAAATCTCGAGGAAACAATTTTAAGAATAAATATAGATCCTGTTTTAGAAAAAGACTATCCATAATCTTAATATATAAAAGCCACTGTTTCTGAACTTCAATTATCTGCCAAAGAGAGAACTTTAATGGTAGAAGCAAACACATCACTGGATCTATTAAGAAGTAGAATTATTGTTTCTACAGTATAGAATCACTTAAGAATATGCAAATAATAATCTTGGAAGTTTTATATTTTAAACATGTAAAATGCCATCAGTTCATCGTTTTCTTTCTCAGAAAGGTAGTAAAAACACTTCTAATGAGGGTTCAATTAGGCTGAAACTTTCATTAATTATATTGTACCTGCAATGCATATTTAAAGGAAAAAATACAAGGAAACTAACTGGCAGAGATTAGTTTTCATAAATAAGTTTTTCCAGGGTAAATTTGAAGGTCAGAAGTCATTGAAAGGAACCAAAATATCCTTAACATCTTAAGGAAAAGTGGTATTTGTAGGAAAAGTAGCTATTTCCAGACATTTAGAAGTCTTTTGTCTGATGTAATCAGAACTAGTGTGGGCCAATTAACTGAGAAAACTGAATTAAAGTAGGAATTACAGAAAAAACTAGACGTCTTAACAACTGAACCTAAAACAAGTAAAAATATATTCATTTGTCCATCTTTCTCTTTTAAGGCAGGGTTTTTCATTGAGTATCGTTTCTAGCTGCAGTTTCAAGTTGTCTTACTTGCGACAGCTTACATAATTATTTTAATTTAATTCAAAAAGTTAAACATTTAATTGTTTATTTCTAAATCTTGGGGAAAACAATTTTAAGAATAGATATAGATCATGTTTTAGAAAGACCGTCCAGTTGCCTCCTTAGCGCAGTAGGCAGCGCGTCAGTCTCATAATCTGAAGAAACAGCCTGTCCACAATCTTAATGTATGAAAGCCACTGTTTCTGAACTTCAATTATCTGCCAAAGAGAACTTTAATGGCAGAAGCAAACACCATATTACTGGAGCTATTAAAAGACACAATTATATGTATAATGCATCTTCTAGGATAAACAGTTTTGGTTTCTTTAAAGTAGATTGAAAACAAGATTCTCACAAAGCTATTTGATTTCATCCTCTGAAATGTTATGATTCTTTTCCTCCCAGTCAGCTACAGTTTTTACGGCAACACCTTTATCAAGGCATTTTAGGTTTTCAACCTCATATTTATACTCATATTTTGTTTTATATAATATTTAATTTAATATGTACAGTCATTTACCGTGTAATGATGTTTAGGTCAACAACGGACCACATATAGCACACTGGTAATAAGATAATAGTGTATTTTTACTGTACTCTTTCTGTTTAGATACACAGATACTTACCATTGTGTTATAATTGCCTACAGTATTCAGTACAGTAACATGCTCTACAGGTATGTAGCCTAGGAGCAATAGTCTATATACTGTATAAATGCTAGATATGTATACGCATATATCATATTGCCTAGGTGTATAGTAGGATATAGCATTTACGTTTATGTAAGTATATCATGATGTTTGCATAATGACAAAATCACCTAACAATGTATTTCTCAGAACATATCCTGGTTGTTGAGCACCTGACTGCATTTATAATAAGAACCACAGTGGCAAAAAGAGGTCAGGAATAAACAAAACTGACTATTGAGAAGCTTATAAAGTTCAACTAGTGAGTGCCCCAAAAGCACTTAGCTTACAAGGTGTGAAATCACAAATGCTCTAGGCATCAGTAAGTGGGTTTTATAAAAGGGCTGAAGACATGTGCTGGCAAGCCAGTTAAATAGATATTTTTAGGGAAGTTCCTACTGTATGCCAATTCTGTTGCCATCAGTATTGATACAGAAGAAGTATTAGGTGATCTTCATCTTTGATACCTAGGGAAAATGTTATTTTTGAAAGACCAATTTGCCTCAAATTCACAAACTTGTTATTTTATATCAATTGCATATTATTTTCATTTGTATATATGCATTTTTTGAAGCTTCTGACAACTTGTTACTAAAAAAGGAAGTTTCTTTCAATCAAATTCCTGTAAAGGTTTTACGACATCATTGTACCACATGTAATCAGTCAAATGTTTTCTTATTGCCATAGTTTCTCTTGTTGATTAAATGTTATCTGTTAATACCTATTCTCTATTATCAATTATCACTTGAGTGCTAGAATGCCTCTTGGAGCCATGATCTTTAAAGTTACTCCTTCTTTTCACCTAACTTGGCATTTTCTTCCTCTAGTCTTAAATCTCTTTTCTGCA
The DNA here is from genome assembly GCA_963573385.1 of Cacajao melanocephalus. Classification (NCBI taxonomy): domain Eukaryota; kingdom Metazoa; phylum Chordata; class Mammalia; order Primates; family Pitheciidae; genus Cacajao; species Cacajao melanocephalus. Next base: position 12,992 of record CAUYLG010024590.1, on the reverse strand, counting down.
GTAGAAATGCTACAGAGCATTCAGTATTTCCCTCAGTGTTATATTATGTATACTGCCCCACTGAATGTGATCCTATATTATTCTCCAATATCCTTGGAAAACATTATTTCATTTATTTTAAGAAACCTCAGCTAGACTTCCCAATGATGCTTTTAATATTGACATGACTACTATCCAACTCATCTTTTTGTTGCTCTCATGGTGTAGGTTGGGGTAGTTCTGTTTAACTTAAACCTTTATATTTCAGATCTGATCTTTATCTTTACCCTTGGGATGGGTTCTAGAATTACTCTGTGACATTCACCTGTAGATATGAAAGTAGCTTTGCTTCACTGCAAAGTTGCTCTCAAAAGCTGACAAGAAAGACCATGCTAGTTCTTTAAGTTCTGTGCTGTCAATACTCTAGGGACTGTTCTTTCATTGATTTGTATTTGTACTTGATTTTGTGCTGTAATTATTTTTAAGCTACTTAGGATTGCTGGCAGGGAAACCAAAGAATCAATAGTCAGTGTTTTTGTTGTATCTGTATAATCATTTGCAAATTCTAGAGATCCCCTGAACTCTAAGTAAGCGGTAAAGGTCAGGCTCTACGTGACTCGCTTAGCAATGGATGTTTAGAAGTTTGGTATACTTGTAGTTTTTCAGGTGGTTAATTCCACAGTCCACTTAAAACCAATGCTGTTTTGTTATGAACAGTAAAACAAGCTACATTTTAAGTTGATTTTATATAGATATTTTAACATTTAAGAACGATACTATATATCTTAATATTCACTTTTAAGAGATTAAAGATAAACTTATGAGTACTTGCATTAAGTATTCACTATCGTTTTAGCTAAGATCAGTGTTATAGTAGAAGGTAGTTATTTCTGTCAAATACTTCTATAAGGTATATTTAGAGGGCCTACACTGACTCAAAGATTACATGATCTAGATTGACTAACTCCTATCTCCGGATAACCTCTATTTTAAGCGGACTCTGTCAAGCAATTCCTCTTCTCCCTCAAGCTCTGGTAGGAGAGGCAGGCTCGAGTATCACTGGAAATGGGAGAAGCCTGGTTTGTTTTCTTTCATTATAAAAAGCCCAGATCAAGGCATATTTTTCAGCTGCTTAGAGGATGCTTTATTCTGGCAGGTGGAGGGGGAGGAAAACTCTATATACACATAAGCATTTATAGCACGACAAAGATGTCAACAGAATAAAGAGCCAAGTACAATTCTTCCCCTCATCCCCCAGTCCCCCACCCTGCCTGCAAGAGCGCGGAGAAGCGACTTAAAGGTACAGGCTCTCTACACTCCCGCTGGCTAAAAACGCTTGCAATTCAACCTTTTAAAATGGTTTATTGTGTTTTCCTCCGTTCCTCAATAACCTGAGAGTGATGAGAAGACTAGACTATTTCTGTAGCTTTATTACAGCCATCCATAGTCGTATAAAGGGATATTTAATTTTAACACCCACAAGGCACTCAGCACAGCGCGCTTTCCTGCGTGGACTGCTGCTCACCACTTCCAGGAACACCTTCCCAACCAGACCAAGGAAGGCAGCTCAGTCCAGCGCCTCCCGCCCCGCCCCCAAGGGGAGGGGCCCAGCTCGCCCCGCCCCTCTCCCGCGCCCTCGCCCCGCCCCGTCGCGTAACCCGGATACGCACGCACGCTCCCCTTTCACCTCGCTGCCGTTAGCTAACGTGGAAGTCGGACCCGTCTGCCGGGCGAAGAACCTGCACCTAGCTGCCCAGGGAGTCCGGCGCTCCTGGCGGCGACGGTGCTTTTTGCAGCGCCACTCGGCCTTTCCTGGGAGGGAGTGATGGGGCGCACGGCGGCCGGGGAGCGGGCGCCTGTGTAGCCCGTGCGGCGCCTGGTCCGGAGCGCGGCGGCGGGCGCGGGGAGGCCTGTGAGAGCCGCAGCGCCGAGCGCCCTGCTTCCCGCGCCATGGCCCCCATGGGCATCCGCCTTTCCCCCCTAGGGGTGGCCGTGTTTTGCCTCCTGGGGCTCGGCGTGCTCTACCACCTCTACTCTGGCTTCCTGGCCGGCCGCTTTAGTCTTTTCGGCCTGGGCGGCGAGCCTGCTGGCGGCGCGGCTGGACCCCCGGCCGCGGCCGACGGGGGCTCAGTGGACTTGCGCGAGATGCTGGCCGTGTCGGTGCTGGCCGCAGTGCGCGGCGGCAATGAGGTGAGGCGCGTCCGCGAGAGCAACGTCCTCCACGAGAAGTCCAAGGGGAAGACGCGCGAGGGAGCCGACGACAAGATGACCAGCGGCGATGTGCTGTCCAACCGCAAGATGTTCTATCTGCTCAAGACCGCCTTCCCCAGCGTGCAGGTGGGAGCCCACAGGCGGAGCGCCCACTTGGACTGGGGAGCGCGACTCGGCGCGTCGACTCTTTTAACAGTATGGGGTGTGGAACCTCTGGTTCCCATTTTGTAGATGTGGAAATTTTGACCCAGAAGTTAAGGTGCACAAGGTCATACAAACAGCGGAGGAGCTGGGCGGGGTTGCACGTAGTCTGACTCACAGGGCCCGTGCCCTTTTGGCTTGTCCCGGGTTGGCTCTGCGCTGTGTGTACCTGGGATCAGGAGGCCTAGAAACTAAAAGGCTGAGAAAGTTAATTGCACCCGCGGCTTCGGGCCCTTCTGTAGAGCGAAGGGGTTGGCTAAAATCCCCATACCCTCTATCCTTCCTTGATTGCATCCCTAGAAGGGTCGAAACCGGAGTACACATTTTCTGGCTGACTTGCCAGTAGCCAGCAAAAAGATCATTGTTGCAGAGCTGTTAGTATGCGGGGCGTGTGTGTGTGCGTGTGCGTGTGTGTGTGTGCTTGCGTGTGTGCGCGCGCGGGAGGGGGAGTATTCGCTGTGGTTTTATCAGAACGCTCTTAAGTTTATAGTTTTCGGGCCCTTCAAGGAGGTACTTAGAAATATATCAGCCGTTGATCCCACCTGGCACTTGATTAAAGATCCATATTGACTCCAGAGAATAAGAATTCAGTAATATTTGCCTTTTCTTTTGAGTAGATTTCTAGGAAGGGAGTTGACATTTTCTTAGGGAAATCCAGACATTTTGGATTTCTTATTAATACTTTTTGAATTCATCATTTCAGTGGAGCTGCTGTTGAGTTGAATAAAGCTTTTTTAAAGTTTGCAATTACAGAGGAAGAGCTCAACATTGTGTAGCAGCACCTTATTAATATATATCTTAACTCACCTGTGGTTTTGGCTACTGGGAAGAAAAATTGTCTTCACTGGAATTTTATTAGATAAACAGTGATGTCCAAACTGAGGCTTCTTTGGAAGGTATCTGACCTTTTACTGCTGATCTTGAAAGAGTTAGGAGAATATTGTCATTGTTTAGTTACGTATTTTGTCTAAGGCTTCTTCCAGTCCATTATAATACTTCTTTGGTTTTTGTATTCTCCTGTCTCCCCTTTCTTTTCATCTTTTTCTTTTTTCCAGTGTAAAGGAACATTGGATTTTCTATCATGAGCTACTGGATACCAGATGTAATTAACATTGGATTTTTTTTTCAAATTTCTACTTAAACAAAACACAGAATATTTCCATTTTTCTTTCTTCTATTCTGTTTTTTAAATCACAAATAATACTTATCTTTTTTTGCGTCTAGATTTAAGATGTGTTTGTGAAATATCTTACTCCCTTCCCAAAACACATGTGTTTACTTCCGTAAGAATTTATAGAGAAAACAGGAGATTCAGAGAAGTTGATATTTAATCAGTGCTAATAACAACCATTTATTGAATGTATTCTGGGTGCCCAAATACTGGCTGCACAGGACTTCATGTTATCCTTACAGTAACTTTAAGAAGTAAATTTTATTTCTACCTACTTTACAAATGAGAAATCTGAGGCTCATGACACACCGCTTATATGAACTACCCAACATTTTAGCTAGATCTTTAGGAGGCTTCTTAAAACTTAAAATTGTAGAAGCTTAAAAGCAATAATAGTTAAATATAGCAAGCAGAGTTGAAGTTTTTTTAAGTAAAAACAAAAGTATCTTAAATATTGAAAACACATCTGTATGTGTGAGTGTTCTCACTTATTAGCAAACAGTAAGAGAATGGCTGCCAAGGGGAGTGAGCTGCATTTTATTAAATACAAAAGCTGAGCTTTTGGAATTGCAGATGTTGAAGTCTCTGGCTTAATATAAAATAACTTTTTGTTTTCTTGTGACTATTTGAATGTTTGCATGTGCTTCTGTAGTATTCATGTTGGGTCATAACTGAAGGAATAGAGGAGGTTTGTGCTCATTTATGCTGTCAAAGTAGGGATGGTGTCATGTTGAGCCATCTCCTTATACCCCTGTGTTATAAGCTAGAGGCCAAATATTGCAGCCATCTAAGTGGAGAATCAACCTAAAAGAGTCTTTCTCCTTTTTTGCCTTCCCCTCTCCTAATGCCCAGAAGTACAGTCTTAAATGCCTGGTTGATTTTGAAGCCTCATCCCAAATTTCTTGGTAAGAAACTTATATTATATCTCACTTAGTTGACTTCCTGGCGGAAAAAGATCGTTGAGAAGCAACAAATACTTCTTTCTTTTATCCTAGTGCCCTGTGTAAATGTAAAAAGGTCTGTTTTCTCCCGCTACTTTCCTGTGTAGAGTATGAAGTCTGAGCTTTCTTATCTAATGTTCACTCAGTAAAAGGATATACCAGGAGTTACTCTAGAGCACTCAACTGGAGACAGTTTTGTCCCCTAATTGACATTTGGCAATGTTGGAAGACGTTTTTGGCGTCACAACCAGGGGTGGGGTGCTGTTGACATCTAGTGGGTAGAGGGTAAACGTCCTATAATACACAGGACAGCCCCCTATAACAAAGAATTGTCTGGTCAGTTTTGTCAGTTGGTTCCAAGGTTGAGGAATCATACTCCAGAGAAGTGAGTGTTGTCCTAACAAAACTCAAGTTTCACCTAGGATCTTGATTTCCTTTTGTCTTCAATTTTTCTTTGAGGTAGAGATCCCAGAGAGTCCTCCAGGCAGCCAGTCTCCTCTTGCTAAACACTTTGGCAATGCTTGATTTTGTTGTGTCAAAGTAATAGTAACTGGAGCCATTTGTATGGCCCTGTCTCTATCATTGCAGGTAACAGTGAAAATGAAGGCTGGAGATACCTTTTTGTGGAGTGGGTTTGCAGCCACAGAACAGACAAACTTAGATTTATAATTTTGATTTAATGTACAGGGGACTGTTTGTTTGAGGGGCTCCTGTCCTCAACTTGATTTGTTCAAAGTTCTGACAGTGACTTATTTGAAGGTAAAGCCTGGTACCCCAAGCTGGTAGCAGCAGCTTGGGTCAGTGCCTTCCTTGACCTATAAGGTGGAAGTTAAGCTTCTCTCTTTCAACAGAAGTACATCCCGGAAAGGTTTGAGAAGCACTAATATAGTGCACAGAACATTTGCATTGACATCTTGTGCAGTCACCAGCCTAGTTGATACTGGCCAGTCATTTAACTTCTTTGAGCCATAGTTTCCTCTTCTGTAAAATCAGAATAACTAGTAATTGATTTAGACATAAGCATTGAAAGCAGAGGAAAAGAAACTAGGTCAAAGGAACAGGCCCAAGAGAGATAGTAGGACAGCAAATTCATATAATCTAATGAGTTTGAGTAAAATGCACTTGGGAGAATTATTGTGGAAGAGATTGGAAAGGTAGTAGGGGCTAGGTTATATTCCAGGCTCAAAGGAGTTTGACCTAATCTATAGTTTACTGCTAGAATACTAAAAGAAGGCCAGATTTAGCTGACGTTTCTTGAGGCCTGCAATCAGCCATATTTTGGGCTTTGGGCATTTGGAGGTAGATAGGAACTAGTTAGGAAACTGTTGGAACAGGCCATGTGAGAGATGAGGACCAGGACTTAAGCAGTGGGGTGGGGAAGTTATGCTCAGCTTGTTTTACTAACTAACATTTGTTTAGTCCTTTGCAAGCCACAAAAATTGAATTAAACTTCTTAATTACATTATTTATTTATCTTCACAACAAAGGAGGTTAAGTTCTATAGCCTCTGTTTTTCAGATAAAGGCTTAGAGAGGCTAAATAATTTGCCAAAGATTACACAGCTAGAAAATAATCTTAGATTCACTTAATGGTCAGAGAATCATCTGAGGTCTAATTCTCTATATAAGGCAGTATAGCAGATGTAACCTCAGTGTTACAAATGAATGGAGAGACTCAGAGTAGATACTTGGAGGGGAGCAAAGTAAATACTGGGAAACCAGTTAGGAGGCTTTTTCAGGTGAGAGCTAATATGTTTTGAATTGGGAGTATGGCTTAGAGAAGTTAGATGTAGAAGGACATGGAAGAATTTATAGGGATATGTTAAAAATAACTCCTCTATTTATAGCTTTCACAATTGGGGGTTTTGTTGCTGGTGAAGGGGAGTGGTGGTTAAGTTGGGGGGCAGATTATGAATGCCATTTTAGACTTGTTGTGTTAGAGATGCGTTTGATATGTCCAGGAGGAGCTGTCAAAGAGGCAGTTGAATATGTGAGTCTGAAGCTCTGAAGAAACATCTGAACTGAAAATACAGATCTGCGAGTGTTTGGTGTTGTGATGTTAATTGAAACTGGTTGTGGACAGAATTGATTAGGGAGAGAATGTGACATGAAAGGGGAGTATCAGGGATTAGAACCAAGGATAATGGAAGACTGAAAACAGTCATTTAATAAGAATAGTAGCACCCAACCTTTATTAAATACTTTGTGTTAAGCACTGTGCTGAGTTTGTTTTACCTTTTCTGTTTCCTTCTTAAGAACCTTACTGGGAGATAGATCATTGTTGCTTTTTACCAACAAGGTTATAGCTCAGAAAGGTTAGGTGACTAGCCTAAGTTATTCACATATCCAATAAATTGAGGAGTTGGCATTTGAACTCAGGCAACCTATGACTGAGAGGTGAAGAAATGGAGACAGTGAGTAAAGACAAACCTTTTGAGAAAGTGGGCTTTTAAGGAAGTTGGCTGGGGTGTTAGGTGTGTTGTGTTATGTTTCCTAAGAAAGGGTTCTGTGCTTTTTCTTTTTGGTATATTTGTTTTTAAGATATGAGACACTACAGCATGTTTAATTGTTTATAGAGATATATATGAGAGATAGTAGCTGTTAATAAAAGATTTCTGTAAAGGTGTGATGAAAATAGGACAGGTAGAGGGATGTTTATATGTTTGGAAAATAGTTTTGAAAGCCGACCGTATTGGCCATAAACAAAACCAATAGAGATTTATTATAAGGAATTGGCTCATGTGATTATGGAGGCTGAGAAGTCCCATGATTTGTCACCTGGAAACCTGCAAGCTGGAAACCCAGGAAAGCAAGTGGTGTGATTCAGTCCAAGTCCAAAGGCCGGAGAACCAGGAGAGCTGGTGGTGGTAGCGTCAGTCGGAGGTCAGGGGAAGACTGATGTTCTAGCTCAGCAGTAAGGCAGAAGAAGGGGCAGTCTCTCTTCTCCCTCCTTTTGTTCTATTCATGCCCTCAAAACACTGGATGTTGCCTGCCTACTTTAGAGAGGGCAATCTATTTTATTGAATTCACGGATTCAAATGCTACTCTCATCCAGAAACACCCCTCACAGATACAACCAGAAATAATGGTTAGCCAAATCTCTGGGCATCCCATAATCCAGTCAAGTTGCCATATAAAATTATCACACCTACAGTGTGATAGGCACTGTGTGAGGTATTATATTCAAAAAACGTATTAGGATATAATGATTTATGGAGAAATGCAGTAAATGATGGATTTCTTCTTAAGGCATTAACCAAAAGTCTTCAAACTCCCGAAGTAACTGAACTAGCATATTAATGGCATTGATTGTGTTTGGGGGCCTTGAGCTTTGACAATACTGTTTTAATAGAGTAGTCAATAAATTATGTGAGATATTTAATACTTTATTATGAATTAGGCTTTGTATTAGATGATTTGCCCAACTGTAGGCTAATGTTAGTGTTCTGACTACATTTAAGGTAGGCTAAGCTAAGTTAATGATGTTTGGTAGGTTAGATGTATCAAATGCATTTTTGACTTCAGATATTTTCACCTTATGCATTACAAACACTCTTCAGTTTACGATGGGTTTATCAGGATATAACTCCATCATAAGTTGAGGAGCATAAGTATTTGATTCCTGATCCCTGACATGATTGTGCTCATTTAGGTATTGTTTAGCATATAGATTAAACATTTTATGTCCTCAAAATTATAGAACACTCCTACTATTCTGTACCTATTCTCCTATCTAATGCTGCCTCTTTTAAGCTGTGTTTTCCCTTCAGATCTGCACCTAGCTATTACTATTTTATTCCCCAGATTATTTTTCCTATTTCCCCTACCTCCCACCCAGTAACTTTTTTTTTTTTTTTCTCAGAGTTGCTGATGCAAGGTTGAGGTTTAAAGGAAAAGACTTAAACTAAATTGATTTACACCTGTGAGTTTCTTCTGACTCTTAAAGTATACAGGAATATTTACTTTGATATAAAAGAGAAAATGCATTGGTCAGGAAAGACTGAGTAGGCAATGCTGTAGTCATGACATCCTCCAATTCTCAGAAACCTGATACTCTCCAAAGCGATTGTCCTCCATGCAGCGACTGTGACCTAGTTGATGTTGATGTGTGACTCTGCCATGTCAACATACCAGAGAAAGAGAAGAGTTTGGAGAATTGGGCAGGAGCTTTCTTTTTATTGTCTAAGCCAGAAAGTGATGCACATTCACATTTTTGTCTATATTTTGTGCATCTATGTTTTTGTACACATTCTTCTGGCCAGAATCTCTCTCATGTGCCTCTAACTACAACGTAGATGGGAAGTATAGTCTCCTAGATGTTCAGGAAGGAAAAGAAAACTGGACATTGTGAGTACTAGAAATGCCTATACAGGAAGCAAGTTAACCTAAAGAAATCTGTACTTGGTATACCTAGAGGCTAACAAAAGGATCTGAGAATGTTGTGTAGGTGGAGACTGCAAGATGAGCTGTTACGTACCAGCATAGCCCAAGATCAGTTTACTGTTTTTTGATTTCTAGAATCTTTTTACGCTTACCCTTCTAAAATTATAGGTTCTCTAAAAGCTGCATTTTTCATTCCCACCATAATGGGCTTCTTTGGGAGTGGTTGGCTGGGTGTGGGGAGGGGGCAGGGATTGGCCAGGGCTGTTTGTAGGTCTGGGTTTTTTGGAGCGTGGGTTGATTTCTTATGCTTCAATTCCTTGTTGAGGTCTTTGATAGGCAGTAAGGATGAGGTAGGAAGAGTAGGTTGAGTGGAAGAGGATTATGGGTAAGAAATAAAAAACGACAGTTGCTAAGAATAATATTGTCAATTAAGATTATTTATTGAGTAACTACTTTGGTTTAGACAATGGGGATGGAGCTACAGTAATGAAGAAAGTTTATGTGCTTGCACTCACAGGACTTACGTTCTAGCTGATCAAGATAGTAAACATGTAGACAAGCAAGATGGTTTCTGATAAGTGCTTTGAAGAAGAAAAAATAAGGTCATGTTGGAAGTGTTTCTGGGGGTCCCGCTTTATCAGTGGTAGTCTGGAAAGGCCACTCTGAGGCAGTGTCATTTGAACAGAGACCTGAACAAGAACCAGGATGTCAGGCAGAGATCTGGGGAAAGTGTGTACAAGCAGAAGAATACAGCAAGTACAAAGGTCCTGAGACTGAGTGACCATAAGACTAGTAAGTCTGGAGTACAGTAAATAAGGGTGCAAATAGAGAGAGATGACTGGATAGCACTTATTGCTATCATTACCCAGATCATCTAGGACTTAAGTTGTAGATTATGACAAGGAGTCTGGATTTTATCTCTGCATAATGAGAAAACATTGGAAGGTTTTAAACTGGAGTGCCATGACCTGATTTAGGAAGATGGCTGGTTGCTGTGTTGAGAAGGGAAGGTCTGTAAAAGCAGTGATTTTTGTCTGTTTTGTTGATTACTATATCTCAATGCTCAAAACAGTTTAGAATATATAGCCATTAGATGTTGAATGAATGGGTGGCTGGATACACTGTAGGAGGCAAGAACCATCGAGGACTCTTGTAGGAATCCAGGTGAGAGATGGTGGCCTAAACTAAGATGTTCTTGGTAGACACGATGACATTTAGAATCTCCAGAATTTACTGACTGATTGGTTGTGGCATGTGAAAAAGGATTGAGAAAGACTTTCTAGTGTTGACCTTAGAAACTATTAGTAAGATTGTTTATATTGGTGGGTAGTAGATTTTTCAAATTTGTAGGTGTGTAATGGTCATGGCAGGTGTTATAAATAGCAGTTAGGCAAAAGCAGGTTAGGTACTTGTTCTGATGTTCTTGTTCTCTTGTTTTGTTTCTCCATAACCTGCATCTTTTCAAATACTGTTCTATAATGTGTTAGCTCATACTCAGTTGCAAGTGTGTGGAGAATCTGACTTGAATTCTGCAAAAAATCAGTAAAGCTCAGTAGTTGCCAGACTTGGCACTGCCGTTTTTGTAAACTGCAGTGGTTAAGACCCATACACTACTTTGTCTTTTCTAGGAGTCACTTTTCTTTCTCTTTTTTTAAAGTTTATTCCTTTTTGTATGGTGTTCCTGTTACCTTCATTCATCTGAACTAGTCTAGCATTGTTGGTAAGAGTGGTCTCTGGGGCCAAAATGCCTCGAGTGCCACACTGTCTTTAATTATTCTGGCATTAAAATAGGTCTTGATGTCTGGTAAGGCAATCCACCACACCATGATGGTATTTTTTTTCCTCCTCTTCCCAAAATGTTGTGTTGCTTCCTGACTTTTTGTTCTACCATGCAGTTTTCAGAAATGACTTGTCCAGTTACCAAGGAGAAGTTTAAAAAAAAAACACCTATGGGGATTTTGATCCAAATTACATTTATCTGTAAGTTCTTTCAGATTTTCTCAGTAATCAACTTCATATTTCTCAATAATCAACTTCATATTATGGGTTTGTTTCTTTCTTTCTATACTTTGTACCTGCCCATTTGCTCCTCTTCCCCTCCCTTTAGCTTACTGCAATGACTAGGACCCTCTGCACATTGTTAATAGCTGTTATGATGGAGGGCAACTGGCTCTTCACCATCTGGCTTCCATTACTCTCTGACCTCAACTCCTTAGCCTTTCTCCTCAGCTCACTCTGCTGTAGCCTTGCTGGCTGCCTTGCTGGCCTCCTTGCTGCCCTCTAAACACACCAGGCACACTCCAACCTTAGGGTCTTTTTATTTGTTATTCATTGGGCTGCAATGTACTTCTAGATGCCTACCAGGCTTATTTTCTTTAGATCTCTTCACTCAAATAGCACCTTTTCAGTGAAGGATTTCTCTAGTTATGTTACCTTTTTTTTTTCTCCCCCCAAAAAATAACTTCATTGCAGCATAGTTTATGTATCATATAATTTGCCTGTTTCTTTTCTTTTTTTTTTTTTGAGACGGAGTCTTACTCTGTTGCCCAGGCTGGAGTGCAGTGGCGCGATCTCGGCTCACTGCAGCCTCCACTTCCCGTGGTTCAAGTGATTCTTCTGCCTCAGCCTCCTGAGTAGCTGTGACTACAGGCACATGCCTATTTCAAGTATATAATTCAGTAATTTTTAGTAGGACTGCCAGATTGTACAACTATCATCATTTATCAGTTTTAGAACATTTTCACCACCTAGTAATACCCCTGTCCTTATTAACTATTCATCCTTTTTTTAATCCCTTATCCCACGCAACCACTGATCTGTCTGTCTCTATAAATTTGCCTTTCTGGACATTTTACATTAATGGAATCGAACAGTATATGGTCTCTTGTGTGTTTCTGCTTTCACAAAGCAAGGGAGTTCATCCATGCTTTAGTTTGATCAGTACTTTATTCTTATTTATGGTTGAGTAACTTTCCATTGTATGGATATACCAAATGTATCTATCCATTCATCAGGATGATGGATAAACTACTAATTGATGCAATTAGTACTTTTCTGGTTTTGGCTGTTATGAATAATTACCTAGCTACCCTTTCTTAATAATCCTGTCTACCCTTTTTCTTAACGAATAACCTTTCCTCTACTCTCTAACAACCCGTCCTCTACTCTTAAACATCTTTCTGTTCTTTTGGTCTTCATTTTCTCCTTAACCACTATCCAGCATGCCACATGTTTTTTTCATTCATCTTGTTATCTATACTAGAATCTGAGTTCCACACGGCAGAAATTTTTGTCTCACATTGATCACTGGTATCTTTAGGACCTGTAACTCTGTCTGTCATATAGTAGGCAATCAGTAAACATTTGCTGAATTAATAAAGGCATAAGTGAAAAAATCGAATGTTTACTTTGCTCTGTGCTAAGAAACATTTAATGATTTAAGTGGTTTGATGTTTCTAGAATATTACTGTTTTTAACCTCTCCTGTGATAATTTGGAGTGTTTCAGAGTACCTTCTGGTGCTGATAGTTGTGGGACTTTAAAAAATCATGTTTGTGACTTTCTGAAGACTGTCATGGGAATCCAGGTGAGAGATGGTGTATTGACAATACTCATGTGTTGTCAGTGCTGTAATCACTCTGGCACTGCAGCATGGGTTCTAGGCATGGCATCGCATGTAGTATAAACATGACCTCCTCTGGAAAGGGAGCTTGTCAAAAAGCACAGGGCCTAATAGCCTGCCTTGCTGAGGGTATAAGTCCCTAACTAAAATCCACATTTTGGGGACATTTTTTTCTTGTGTGTGTGTATTATGATGTGATTGAGGTCTTGTTATGAGGCAGTATTCAAATAAGAATGATGATTTGTTATTAACTCAATTCTTTTTTTTAATTAATTAATTTATTTTTATTCTTTTTTTTTTGAAAGAAAGAGAAAAAGAAAGAGTGAAAGAAAGAAAAAAGAACGAAAGAGAGAAAGAAAGAGGAAGAGAAAGAGGGAGAGAGAACGAGATTCTTGTTCTATTGCCCAGGCTAGAATGCAGTCTAAAAATGGGTATTAAAAACATCTTTTATGCCAATAATTGTACTTAACAATGGAGACAGGAAGG
>CAUYLG010024587.1:0-189168 GCA_963573385.1 Cacajao melanocephalus | reverse complement strand
CTCAGCCTTTTTGCACTGGTTTCTTCCCATTTTTGTGGATTTATCCACCTGTCGTCTTTGTAATTGCCGACTTTCAGATTGGGCCTGAGTGGACGTCCGGCTTGTTGGTGATGAAGTTTTTTCTGTTTCTTAGTTTTCCTTCAGTGGACGCCCTTTCCCCACAGAGCTATGCCTTCCCGGGTTCAGCTGTGCTTACTGTGAAACTCTCAGTCCTCAGTGCTTCCAATTGCTGTTCTCCTTGTGGGAATGGGACCAGCTAAGCCCGACTCAAAGGGCACCCAGTCCCATATACTCCGCACCGAGAAGTGCCGCGCCGCGCCAGCCAAAAGAGTCGCGCTGGTGACCCTTGTGGCTCCTCCGCTGGGTAGCTCCCAGTTTGTGGGCAACAGAAATTCGTCTGAAATTGCAGCGTCCACTGGCTCTCTGTGCGTTCACTGGCAGCTACAATCCTGAGCTGTTGCTAATCCGCCATCTTGGATCTCTCTCCTATTTCCACTATTCTTAAAAAGAAAAGACATTACACTCATGGAGTTTACTTAAAATCATAAGCACTCTGATATGAAATTGTCTGAGGCAAAACGACTTGGAAGGAAACATAGACATCTCCTTTCTAAAGTAAATGCTCTAAGCTCCAGGCGAGTAAGAACTCCATTGGAGTTCCATCTTCAGAAAGACCTGGGGCTAGGCAAGGCATGGTGGCTTGGTTCATACCTGTAATCCCAGCACTTTGGGAGGCTGAGGCAGGCGGATCACTTGCAGCCAGGAGTTCAAGACCAGCTTGACCAACATGGCGAAACCTCGTCTCCACTAAAAATACAAAAAATTTGCTGGACCTGGTGGCACATGCTTGTTATCCCAGCTACTCAAGAGGCTGAGGCACAAGAACTCTTGGAGCGCAGGAGGCAGAGGTTGCAGTGAGCCAAGATTGAGCCACTGCACTCCAGCCTGGGCAACAAAGGGAGACTTTGTGTTAAGAAAAGAGAAAAGCAAAGGACCTGATGCCATGCTGCCTCATAGAAGATGCTCACAACAATTTATTTGCTGAATTCATCTTTATGCAATGAGTATATTCTATAGATCTAAATTTTTATCTGTTTGATTAGATTAGTACAACTTCTTCAAGTGTTTCCCAAGCCAAGCGACAGATCACACATTTCCAGTCATTTCTTCCAGCACTATGTAAATGCAGGTTGAGACTATGTTTCTCCTTGTCTCCAACAATTAAGTAAGTTGAACAGGCTGGGCGCAGTGGCTCACACCTGTAATCCCAACAATTTGGGAGGCTGAGGCAGGCGGATCACCTGAGGTTGGAAGTTCAAGACCAGCCTGACCAACATGGAGAAATCTTGTCTCTACTAAAAAAAATACAAAATAAGCCAGGCATGGTGGCGCATGCCTGTAATCCCAGCTACTTGGGAGGTTGAGGCAAAAGAATCTCTTAAACCCAGGAGGCAGAGGTTGCAATGAACCGAGATTGAGCCATTGCCCTCCAGCCTGGGCAACAAGGGTAAAACTTGTCACAAAAACAAAGTCAAAAACAAAACTTGAACAAAGTGCAGAATTTAGAGTCACCAATACAATACAGAACCATGCCATTAAAAAAGACAAAGTTCCTTGTTTTGTTTTCCAGCTATTTGGGGATAAAGATTTCATAATTTTTAGTTCATGAAGTATTAAATTAAGTTTTAAAATCTTTGAATAATTAAATAGTAGCAAAATTGTATATACATTGTACTTAAAGAACAACTAGTTAAAATATGAAAATGAAATCAATAATTTGTGTTGTATTCTTGTTTCTCTTGTTCATTTAGTTATGTTTTAGGTCATGTTTTGATTTATTTATTTATCTTTAGCATTCAAAATTGGTCACTAAAGGAATTTTGAAGTTAACTCAGTAAGACAGATTTAACGTTAAGGATGCAAATATTTCTTGAGGTATTATCATTGGGAATCTGCCTGGCTTTATATCTGCAAGCACAGGCCTATAATCATGTGAATATGTAATCCTAATTATATGTGATACTTAAAAAAACCTACACCCACTTCACAATTTTATGGACACTGTACAAATCTCACAGGACCATGTGATGGAATAACATATATAACACCCTTCAAAAGGATTCTGAAAAATTAGCATTTAAAATAAAAGTCATCCCAAGCCAGTAGATGAAGAGCTAAAGGAGCAGTTAATATTTCACATAGTTACACAGCATAATTTCCATATTCTACATAAAAAAGTATTCGTTGAATTTTATACATTAATTTTTTACATTATCATCTGGTAATGTAAGAAAACACACTGAATTTTAATAACGAAAACAAACTCCATATGTTAGCAAAAAGTTTTGAGATGTGAAACCAAAGCTAAAAGCACAAACATAATAATTTTTTTCTCGCATGGAGAAAGTGTATAAGAATTTTTTTTTCTGATATATTCATATAGTCTAAAGATTTTATATCTATCTCTAGGACTTGGGGGTTTTTAGGATTCCAGTGGGCTATTAGCTGACAGCTCTCAGATGGATTCTGGTTTATGGACTGTAATATTTATAACCAACCTGTTTGCCTCCTTCCAGAAGATGGGAATGGCTGCAGAGGCAAGAATTAAACCAACAGCCTGCCCGATAAGCCCCTCCATCTTTCCCTTCCTGTCTCATTAGGACCTTATCATCATCTTAATAATCAGGTTTCTCCCCATCATCTCCAAGCTCTCTCTTTCTACTGGGTTTATCTGTATACTTGAAATCCATGTTTGAAGTATACATCTGTATACTTGTTTCTCCTGTTCAATTAGTTGTGTTTTAGGTCTTGTTTTGATTTATTTGTTTACCTTTAGCATTCAAAATTGGTCACTAAAGCAATTTTAAAGTTAACTCAGTAAGGCATCTGTATGTATACATACAGTATGCTGTTTACAGCTGTATACTTCAAACATGTATACAAAGGAAGTATTTACTAGAGCACTTGCTTCAAGTTACTCTTCCATTTTTATAAGTTATTTTAAAAATATTTCTTAAACATCTCTTCTCAGATTTGTGATTTTCGCCAGTGTTTTGATTCCAACGTCAGCTGTTTTGTTTGGTGTTTTGGTCTAATCCTAGCCTAACTGAACTGTAAGAATAATTTGTTCTTTTAAATATGACTATAAAAGCAAGTCTTATTGTTTATAAAATATTAAAAGCAGCGATGGCTTTCCTCAGCTTGCTGCTTTGCTTGTATTTGTCCGTAAACAAAGTCTATCAAAACATCCTACCTGCTGTTGTCTACTGAGGGCAAGGAGGACACATGAGGGAAATGGCTGAAGAAGCACATTTATCTAAGGACAAATCAGAAAGAGTGGAATGGTGCATTAACTGGGGCATTGCTATGAAAAGAAATTATAAAGACATAGAGCTCAGTTTAATGTTTCCAGTAGTTTTTGCATCGGAAAGTGTAGGTGTTTTCCTACATGCTTATTTAAGCATGATATACATTTTCATATTGCTGATACCACGGAGATTTCAGTCCTGCTAAAAACTCCACTACTCCTCCTGAAGCGTGAACAGCACTTCACACAGACTTGGAATCCTGGAGACATGGACTCACAGAGATATGAAGCCTATAATTATTTCTTTGCATTGACGTGGCAATCATTATTTTTAACGTCCACTGAGGTTGCCTACTTAGCTCTCCCCTGTGACAGGATTTCTGCTCGTTTTCATTGACTGAAACTCATTGAGTCATCCAGATAGAGCTAGAATCTGCTTTGGAGGCCATCTTTGCCTTTTGTGGACAGAAACAAAATCAGTTACACCCAAGAATTAAGAAGGACCTATTTTGTGGGTTTCCCTCTCCTAGTCAAGAGATTACTAATGGGCCTGAAAAGAAAAACCAGAAAGAAAAAACCCTAAAACAAAAAACTTTTGTAATTAGAGAATTTTGCCAGTAGTGCTGTGATCATTTAACTGACGTTTACTTGGATTTCTGAGACTGATTTCTAAATGTATATGCTTTGGTGTTTTTATTTATTGTCCCAGGAGAATTGAAGTCCCAAATAAATAAAAACAAAACAAAACAAGAAATTCAAAAAAACTCTAGCCTGTAGATTCTTCTCAAATGTTCTTACAAAATTTTGAGTTGGACATGTTCTCAAAGGTGGATAATTATGAGGATTTTAGGACCTTGTTTATGCAAAATATATAAAGTAACCAGCACACCCTTCTGCAGGGTGCGTGTAACTTTAACTGCAGAATTCTGCAGTTAACATGGAGGGCACTTTGTTTGCATTATACGTAGGATGGTAAGCAGCCTGCTTTTAGAATTCTGGACTCAGATGAGTGAATAGAAAGAGAATAGAAATTTCTTATAAATTGGCTTTTGTTTTACACCCTGTTGTAAAGCTATTACCAAGCGCTGTTCAACTTAAAAATATTTCAAAGCTCACTGAAAGGACAAGCATTTCCAAACTATAGGACACCCAGGAAAAGCTACTCACTATGCTCCAGCATTTAGTTATCTTGTTAACAAATCAAAGGTTTGTGGTAGAGCTATGTAGGTTAGATTCAGTTGAAAAAAAGGAAACAGATTATTGTCAAAACAAAACAAAACAAAAAAACCAAGAGTATTAAGAGGCACTTACAGTAAACAATGATGACACAAAATGCTATCTAGGGTATTAGAACTTTCTATTTTGTGACGCCTTCTCATTCCTCCTGCAGTGCAACTGTCTAGAGCCCTGGTTCTGTCAGTCACTGCTGGAAAACATTTCTGCACTGCAGGTTTGTTCAAGCAAAGACTTATATTAGCACTGACCAAAGAGAGTCAAAGGAGGAAAGAAAAACAGCAACAGCTGAAAATAACTGAGCACGCAGTTTTCAATGACTTGTGACTTTATCATCCAGAAAGGTTGTTTTACCTTTTTTACTGCAATGATAACAGAATACCTCACTTCCTAAATGGCCATAGGCCTTTTTGTCGCAGGCCATAAACTATTTAGTCCTGCTTGTGGGCCTGAGAATTGAGGCAGACACTGGCTCAGGTAATCGTGAGCCTTCTGAACTCTCAACCCGGTCTGACTCGATAGAATCTGCCATTGTCATTTTGTAAAGAAACAATGTGCAGTCAGGAAATGTAGCTTGTTCTACTAGATGGCCCTTCTTCCAGCTGAAATAATTATTTTGACTCAGCTTTGGAGCTAGTTACGTTATTTTACACAGTCATTCTGATAACGATTCTATAATTTGCTTGGTTTTGATATTTTATTGGCACATAATAACTGTTCTCATATATTAAGTTTATCACTGTTTTACAGAAGCATGATTATATTTCAATTAGATTTGTATAAAATGCTGAATTGCAAATTATTTTCAAATAGAATGAAATGGTCTATCATCTTAGTTTCACCCACTCAGACAATTTGATTCATTTGACTTAATACACATGTAAAACAAATTGCTCTAGTAAATTTGCATATAAAATAGCTTCAGTCTTAAGGCTCTAATATAAACAATTAGTTCCTTGTTTTTATCTTGCAGAAACACTGGTTTTCCACATAACGAAAATCAACCTGGTAAAGTTTGTATTTTACCATTATGTTAGAGAGGAAACGGTATGTAACAAAAATAGTCCTCCTTTTCTGTCTAGCCATTCAATAATGAAAGGTTCTTAACCCATTTCAAATATATTTTAGAGATATCTACTTACATTCATTAAGATCAGAAATGCAACAAAAAGTTGCTGTAATTCTGAGTTTAACTCATTATTCAGATGGAGCAAAAATTCTCCTGGAAATATTATGTTTAATCTTAGACAGATAGGCTTATCTTAATAAGCAGGTCTATAAAAGCTTAATTTTAAAACCGCAAAGTTCATGCAATCCTTATTGAAACAAACATATTAAAATTTGCTCTTGATGGGTATAAAAAATCACAAATCCTGAATAGAGTTTATTTTTTTTAAAATATATTAGTGGACCAGTCTCGGTGGCTCACACCTGTAATCCCAGCACTTTGGGAGGCCAAGGAGGGTGGATCACAAGGTCAGGAGTTCAAGACGAGCCTGGTCAAGATGGTGAAACCCCATCTCTACTAAAAATACAAAAACTAGCTGGGTGTGGTGGTGGTCGCCTGTAATGCCAGCTACTCAGGAAGCTGAGGCAGAGAATTGCTTGAACCCAAGAGGTGGAGGTTGCAGTGAGCCAAGATCGAGCTGCTGCACTCCAGCCTGGGCAACACAGAGAGACTCTGTCTCAAAAAAAAAAATGTGTTGGTATAGTATTTTTTTCTGTGACTGAAATGTGTCCAGAATATCTGAGTCATGAAACAGAATATCATGTTCAGTCTTCCAGTACATCAATAATCCCAGACCTTGAAGAGATGACTATAGAATGCACAGTGGAATTTTGCAAAATCAGTTTCATTGTTAATTTTTCTAACCTCGACATGGTGCAGCATATTGTATGGGGTGAGTTTTTTTTTTTTTTTAACTCTCTTTATATGATGATGGACAGCTCTGATCATGCGTTAGAAATTATTAGAAAATGTTTATAATGTTTAATATGCCTCTTTAGAATACTTTCTCATCCTTCACAAATCGTAGCACAAAAAACGGCACATAGTTGGTAGCCAGTGAATATTTACTGGCATATTTACAGAAACCCAATTGAGCACTGGGGTCATAGATATGATACCAGAATAATTTTGAAGATTTAAACATTTTCTGTATGCTAGACATGACTAATCCAGGAAAACTGTGTTGGAATTCTACTGTTTGATTTAACGTGTTTCTATCAACATGTATTTGAATTTTACATTGCTAGTGTTTATGTGTGTTTATCTAGGACAAGGAGAGAACACAGAATAAAGATTTCTATAATATCCGTAAGATGGTATTTATTTCTCTTATTCACTGAGCAAAGTGATGGGCACCATCATAGTGTAACAGCTCTTCCGGTACAAATATCAGCTCTAAGATCTTCTGTTAGATGCTTTATGAACTGTCCAGAAACAGTACTGACTTTTTTGAGAAATTATTTCTTTTGCAAATATTGCTTTTAAAAAATAAAACTCAAAAGAATATGCTAACTAAGATTTTCAGTGTGAGACATTTTAACAAATAAACAGATATTTCCTATGGAATATGTGGGTATCAAATAACAGAAGTAAATATTTAATTAGTTAATTTTAAAGTACCAAGAAATCTCCATCTTAAAATTAAATTACATTTTTGCAGATGCTAAGTCTTAAAAATTATTAAGCAATGATTAACGTTAAGATAATTTCCCAACAACAAGTTTAAAGAAAAGTGTTTTATTTGTTGAGGGGTATTTTTTGTTTTAATTTACTTATTTATTTTAGGGCTACTTTCTATCCTCAGGATTGACTGGCTCTTTATTACATCATGGTTTTTATTGTTTGAAAAATAGGAAGTAGTGTGTCTTCCCCATTAGATAGTCTGATGAGGCATACGATTTCCAGAGCTCGGTATTTTATAAGCTGGTTACTACTGATTTCCTAGAATGTACATGTGCTACGGGAGAAAAGTTTCATGGCTGGCAAATACTCCATCTTCTGTTTTCACTAGGTCTAGAGAAATTGAAGATCTGCTGCTATTTAAATACTTATTACAATTTTTCAGACCGGGTGCAGCGGCTTACGCCTGTAATTCCAGCACTTTGGGAGGCCAAGGAGGGCGGATTGCCTGAGGTAAGCAGTTTGAGACCAGCCTGGCCAACATGGCGAAACCCAGTCTCTACTAAAAATGCAAAAAAATTAGCTGGGCATGGTGGTGTGTGCCTGTAATTCCAGCTACTCAGGAGGTTGAGGCAGGGGAAGTGCTTGAACCAGGAAGGTGGAGGTTGCAGTGAGCTGAGATCGCCCCACTGCACTCCAGCCTGGGTGACAGAGCGAGCCTCTGTCTCAAAAAAAAAAAAAAAAAAAAAATTCAACTCCCAAATTTACTTTCACAGAACTTAAATAGCTAAAATTTTTCTCTGCAAGGAACAATCTGTAGCCAGGTAGCACTGCTGGCAACTTTGTGGTTTTTCATAATTAAGCCCGGAGTACCTCCCTCCTCCCCCCGCCGGCCGCCCCCCGGCTTCAGCAGTTACAGAATGACAAGAGAATCTATTATAATCCAGAGTAAATAGCTTTCAAGTTCTTCTGGAACACCTTGTTGAACATGGGTAGGTAGGCACAGATACACTTACCGAGCATGTCTCCTCCTCTTAGATGGCAGGATTGATGTTTTTGATGAAATGGAGTCAGCACAGTGCGTAATCAGCACTTGACTTCTGATGATGATGCCTCGTAGCAGATTTGTGACATCAGATAGAAATCAATTAAGCTTTTCCTATAGCAGATGTTTCTCTTTGCTAACTAAACTAAAATTAAACTAAAAACCCATTATGGTCCTCATTGATGAATTTCTTGATGGATTATTGTATGTCATTTAAGACACAACATTAAGGGAAACTTAAATATTTCTCAAGGATAACAGTTGATGATGAACTTCACCTACTTTAACTCATCTGATTCCCTTTCCTCCAAAGTCACACATATTGAAAGAAGACTTAGGCTGAGCATGGTGGCTCATTCCTATAATCCCAACATTTTGGGAGGTGGATCGCTTGAGCCCAAGAAATTGAGAACAGCTTGTGCAACATGGTATAAGTCTGTCTCTAAAAAAAAAATACAGAAATTAGTCGGGTGTGGGTGGTGCACACCAATAGCCCCAGCTACTTAGGAGGCTGAGGTGGGAGAATCACTTGAGCCCAGGAGGTGGGTGGAGGTTGCAGTGAGCTGAGATCACACCATGCCCTCCAACCTAGGTGACAGAATGAGACACTGTCTCAAGCAAACAGACAAAAGAATATTTCATAGCAGAAAGTGGAATAAAATAATTTTGCACAATTTTTAAGAGCAAATTTATTATAACTTCTCTTATTACCAAACTGAACAGAAAGAGAACTCTCTGAATCTTGTGAAGGAAGACTGATAGATGCTGAATCTGACAGTGATAAAATTCACTTGATTTGACTCGCATTTCTACAAAAGTATATTACCTTTTAATATTCCTCTAGCAGAACATCATGAGAATTAGTAAACCTAGAATAAATTATTAGAAGATAGTGCAAGGAATACATGTCATCAATTTGTGTTTATTTCTAAGCAAAATGGACATTTTAGAAAATAAACGAATACAGTTCATCTGGGATCTCTGGGGTCAAGAAATGAGGATTCTTCTGTCTTAACCTACGGTAATACTGAGAGATAACATTTTCTGAACTTGAGAAATAATTGTAACAGAAAGACTCTCCAGGCCGGGCGTGGTGGCTCACGCCTGTAATCCAAGCACTTTGGAGGCCAAGGTGGGCGGATCACCTGAGGTCAGGAGTTCAAGAAAGACTCTCAAAGTCTTTCTTTGATGCTGCAGGAAGTTAATAAGGTGAAGTCTGCCCTTTAGTCATTATTTTTGAAAGTGATTATGGTGATGTCATCTAAAAAGCCTCAAAGCCTATGTCTTTAGCACCCATCAGTGATGGGAAACTTCCAGAAGATTCCGTAGTACTCTCTTCCCATTTGCCTAGTGTTCTTAATAGGTTAGATTGCAAGCTCTTGGTTACTACCTGATGTGATATCAGCAACACTAGCACATTCTGGCACTGATACCCTCATGTACAAGTAACACTGGGCTCCGGTCTCAGTGCAGGTGCTCATAGCTCATTAGAAATGTGGGTATAAATTGAATACTCAGGAAAAAAGATACAATTTATTACAATGCTAATGTAAAATCCCATGCGTGGCTGGGTGTGGTGGCTCATGCCTGTAAACCCAGCAATTTGAAAGGCCGATGCAGATGGATCACTTGAGGTCAGGAGTTCAAGACCAGCCTGGCCAACATCGTGAAACCCCATCTTTACAAAAATATAAAAATTAGCCAGGCATGATGGTGGGTGCCTATAATCCCAGCTAGTCGAGAGGCTGAGGCAGGAGAACTGCGTGAACCCGGGAGGCGGAGGTTGCAGTGAGCCGAGATCATAACATTGCACTCTAGCCTGGGCGACACAGCGAGACTTCTTCTCAAAAAATAAATGAAATAAAATAAAATAAAATCCTATGTTCCACCCAGGCAAGTTGCACTTGATGAATCAATCAGTCTCTCCTTGCCTGCAGAAAGAGCACTACTAAATGTAAAATTTTTACGTTTTGCCCTACTTCCTTCATACATTGGCCTGTCACCTTCCGATTGCAACCAGTCAGCATCCATGCTGTAAACATACAGACTCTGGACCCAGTACCCAAAATAGTAAGAAGTTTTCCAGGATTTCCAAGGATGAAATAATAATACGCAAGTAAAAAGCAAGCCTCTGTTTAAAGGCATGAGTGTAATTCTTTGTTATTCTTCTGTGATAACACACAAAAGGGCAATTGCTCAATGAAAGAGCAGTGGAGGCAGAAAGAAGAAACTTCCAAGTGATTATTGCAGGAATACTTCTATGAGATCAATATTATTATGACTTGGCCTGGGAACTTTTGAAAAGAAATAATTTTACCATTTCTCTGAAAGGTGAAAGGCAAAATGTGCCTAAACCACATTTAACCAGTCAGAATATGGGTTGGAAATGTGTTCTTGTTGTGAGTGCGTGGAACACTGAACAATTGGCCAAACGTGCTATGGTGTGCTTATAATGACTTTCCCCCAGGAATTTACAACCGGTCAATTGCTGCCAGCATTTATTGTCTTCTCTAGAATGGATTATCCCAGGGTAGGCTTGATAGATGAATTTTCTTTGTTTTTACTCCAGCAACACTGTGTGTTGGGGCGTTATTTTTGTTTCCCCTTTCTTGTTAAAAAGAAAATGAACCCATAATAAACTTTCTTAAGTGTAAGCATGATAATTTCTATTCAGCTGAACTAATAAAATGAATATTTTTTGATGGATTCCATCTAAATGATGATGATTATTGGATGTCTTTAAATGTATTTTAAATGGGGGATGACATGCTATCAAAAAACTCTTTTGCTACTTTCAGTGTTTATGAATCGATAAACTCAACAACAAAAAAGGAAGTATTTTTTCTTTGTAATTTATAATAAAATAAAACCAGATTATTTTGACATTTTTACTATTTTTTGACATAGCTACCTGAAAACAAAACAAAACTAAACCTTTCTCTTATATTTATATCTTGAGAATTCATCTTTATAGAGTTTCACACTGGTTATTAAAGAATTTTCCAAAATTTATTGTCATATATTATTTTTCTGCAGAGCAAAATTTACTAATAACCATTTAACCAAAATGCTTTTTAAATAATATTTATCCTCAGACTAAATAATATTTATCCTCAGACTAATCCCCCAAATTCTAATTTTTTACCAAAGAACCATGTAGACAGAGCTGTGATCACAGCAATTTTTGTTTACCCACATTTTAACTGATAGCTTTGCTGCTCTCTGAAACGTTCATTGAGTGTAATTTGTTGCTTGGCCATATGTACACAGTTGTGTTGTCCAGATCTGAAAATGTCTGCAAGTAGTGTTGCTTTTACCAAATGACACACACTATGAATTCCTGGGGGTCGCATGAGGAATGAATGCCATTGGTGTAGGTCATCAGCTGGCCTGTCAACTTCACCCAGAGAACACGTCCCAAGCTACCCAGGACTCCACAGTTCCACTGCTCCCCCTGAGTTCTTGTCATCACTGTCTTTCCTCTATGAAGCAATGCTCCAGTCTCCAGTCTCCCTGATGTGACTGCTCCTGTCCAAATTCTGTCAAAAACCCAAATAAGTTCTTATCACAGCCTGGAAACTCCTCCATGGATTTACATCTAAAATGCTTCATACAGCCTCCAGGCCACTGCATAGTTGGGTTTTCTTGCCTTTTTAAATTCATCTCCTATCACCCTCTCCCATTCTCTGTGCTGGAGCTCAGTTGACCTCCTTTTCTTAAATATACTGAGTTTCCTCCCCGCTCCTCCGGACCATTGCACTAGCTATTTTCTCTGCCTGGAAATCTCTTTCTCTAGAATTTGCCATGGCTCACACTTATTTAGGACAATTCTGTTTCAGCTCAATGTGATCTTTTGAGGGCCTTTCTCATCACTCAACCTGAAATAACACCCCTTTCAATGACTCTCCATCAGAAACTCTCATAAGACTCCGTTTTATTTTCCTCATACTGTTTATCATATGGTCTCTAGGTTTTCATTTTGCTGTTTATTTGTTTATTATATATGTCCTCCTGTGAAGCAAATTTCAGAAGCTGTTCTCAATTGAGTATTCCAAGTGTTTAGGCCATTGTCCTGTACAGAAGAGTTTTTTAATTTTTTTGTATTGATACATAATAGATGTACATATTTTCAGGACACGTGATAATTTAATACATTGCTATAATTTGTAAAGATCGGGTCAGTATAATTGAAATATCCATCACCTTAAATATTTGTCTTTATTTTAGAAATATTCAAATTATTTTCTTCCATTTTAAAATATGCATTTGATTATTGTAAACTATAGTCACCCTACTCCTCTATCAAATACTAGGTCTTATTTCTTCTATCAGAATGTATATTCGCACCCATTTATCAACCTCTCTTTATACTTCTCTCCCCACTACCCCTCCTGGCCCCTGGTAACTACACTTTATCTTCATGAGAGTCACCTTTTGAATGCCCGCAGACGCATGAGAACATATTTGTCTTTCTGTGCCTGGCTTTCATTTGATATAATGACCTCCAGTTTCATCCAGGTTGCTGTAAATGATGGAATTCTCTTTTATGATTGAATAGTATTTAATTATGTGTATGTACTATGTTTTTGTTATCTATTCATCTATTGATAGACACATAGGTTGATTTTCTATGGTGAATAGTGTTGTAATCAAGATGGGCATACAGATCTCATCAATATGCTTATTTGTTTTCTTTTGGATAAATACCCAGCAGTACAACTGCTGGATCATATGGTAGCTCTATTTTTAGGTTTTTAATGAAGAACCTCCATACTATTGTCTGTAGTGGCTGTACTAGCTGATATTCCCACCAACAATATACGAGGCTTCCCCTTCTCTATATCTTTACCAATATCTGTTATTGCCTGTCTTTTTGATAAAAGCCATTTTGACTGGGGTCAGAGTATGTCTCATTGTAGTTTTAGATCACATTTCTCTGATGATTAGTGATGCTGAACATTTTTTTTGTATACCTGTTGGCCATTTGTCTGTTTTCCTTTGAAAACTATGTGATCAGATGTTTTGCCCATATTTAAGTTGGATTATTTGTGTTTTTTGTTGTTGAGTTGTTTGAGTTCCTTACATATTCTAGTTAATATTCTCACATGGATATTTTGCAAATTTTAAAAATCCTTGTTTAGATTGTCTCTTCACTTTGTTGATTGTGTCCTTTGCTGTGCAGAAACTTTTGAGCTTGATGTAATTCTGTATCTCTATTTGTGCTTGGGTTGCCTGTGCTTTTGAGGTCTTACACAAAAAATATTTGCCCTGATCAATGTCCTGGAGCATTTCCCCTGTATTTTCTTCCAGTAGTTTTATAGTTTAAAGTCTTAGATTAAATATTTAATCCTTTTTTGATTTGGCTGTTGTGTATAGTGAGAGACAGGGGTCTAGTTTTGTGAATCTGTATATGGTTACCCAGTTTTCCTACTACATTTTTAAAAAGACTGTGTTTTCCCCATTGCATATATTTGGCGCCTTTGTAAAAAATGAATTTGTTGTAAATGTGTGAGTTGATATCTGGGCTCTCTATTCTGTTTCATAGTGCATGAATGAGTTTTTATGCCAGTACCATGTTGATTTAGTTACTATAGCTTTGTAGTATATTTTGGAGTCAGGGAATGTGATGCCCTCCGTTTTGTTCCTTTTCTCAGTGTTGCTATGGCTACTTGGTGTGTTTTCAGTTCCATATACATTTTTAGATTGTTTTTTTCCTATTTCTGTGAAGACTGTTATTGATATTTTGATAGAGATTGCACTGAATCTGTAAATTGCTTTGAGTATGTTCATTTTAACAATACTACTTCTTTCAATTCAAGAGCACTGTGTATCATTCCATATTTTTGTGTCTTCTTCCATTTTTTTATCAGTATTTTATAGTTTTCCTTGTGTAGATCTTTCACTTTTTTAGTTAAATTAATTCCTAGGTATTTTATATTTTTTGCAGCTGGGGTAAATGAGATTGCGTTCTTGTTTTCTTTTTCAGATTGCTTGCTATTGGCATATAAAAATGTTACTGATATTTGTCTAGGTGCAGTGGCTCACTCCTGTAGTCCCAGCACTTTGTGAGGCTGAAGCCAGCAGATCACCTGAGCTCAGGAGATTGAAAACAGCCCAGGCAACATGATGAAACCCTGTGTTTACAAAAAAATACAAAAATTAGCTGGATGCAGTGGCATGTTCCTGTAGTCCCAGCTACTCAGGAGGCTGAGGCAGGATAATTGCTGAGCCCAGTGGGTGGAGGTTGCAGTGAGCTATCACACCATTGCACTCCAGCCTGGTGACAGTAGTGAAACTCTGCCTTCGGAAAAGAAGTTACTAATATTTGTATGCTGATTTTTTATTCTGTTACTTTACTGATTACATTTATCAGTTCTAACTGATTTTGCTGGAGTTTTTAGGTTTTTCTAAGTATAACATTATGCCATCTGCAAACAAGTCTAATTTGACTTCTTCCTTTCCAATTTGGATGCCCTTCATTTCTTTTTCTTGCTTAATTGCCGTAGCTCAGACTTGCATAATTTTATTATGTTGAATAAAAATTATGAAAGTGGGCATCCTTGTCTTGTTCCAGATCTTTGGGGAAAGGTCTTCAAATTTTTCCCATTCAGTATGATGTTAGCTGTGGATTTGTCAGATATGGTCTTTATCATTTTGGGATATATTCCTTCCATACCCAAATTATTGAGGGTTTTTATCATAAAGAAATGTTGAATTTTATTGAATGTTTTTTCAGCATCTATTGAAATAATCATACGGTTTTTGCTTCTGATTTGCATATGTTGAACCATCCTTGCATTCCTAGACTGAATCCCACTTAATAATGGTTAATGATATTTTTAATGTGTTGTTGAATTCAGTTGACTGGTTGAGGATTTTTGCATTTAAGTTCATCAATGATATTGGCTTGTGGTTTTATTTTTTTTAAATTGTGTCCTTGTCTGGCTTAAATGCCCTTTCACTGGGGAGACAGAGATGGGGAATGTAGAAGTAAATAGTTTTCAGGGGGAATGAATGAACCCAAAGAACAATGGCCTAGGGCAAAGTTTCTGTGAGCTCTGGGGAGGTAGCCTCACAGTCTATGGGAGAGTGAAGGGAGGAAAGCATGTTAATCAGAGCTGATCTTGTTATGCAAATGAAGCCTTGCTCTCAAAAAGGACAGATGCAAGCCTATAGTCTCAGTTACTCAGGAGGCTGAGGTGGGAGGGTCACTGGAGGCCAAGAGTTTCAGAAAAGCCTGGGCAACATAGCAAAATGCAATCTTTCAAAAAGAAAAAAAAGAATAGATGGGGGCCTGTGGTAACCATGTTTGTCAGACTCTTGAGAATATTAGACTTTTGGTCTCTCCTGTGAATTATCTTTCCTACATTTGGACAAGGGTGGGCTTAGAAAAAGCCTTTTTGTATCTGCTACTTACTTGCTGTAGATTTTCTCTGCATATGCAGATGTTCCACACAAAAGACAATTTCTCAAATCTATTCTTGTGGTTTGCAGCTTCTCTGAACGCCTTTCCTGATAGCGACTATTCCAATGTGATGTAAGCACGTGATTATGTTACCTGAGAGAGTGAAGTTAAAGTCTGATACTTGCTAGTCATGAGACTTCCGTTATAAAGGGAAATTACTTCATATTTGTAAATATGGACTTCTTTAATAGCTGAAATGAGCTTCTGTAAAAGAAGGATTGTTGCTTGAAAGGGTTGTGAGATTTAAATCAGAAATACATATCAAGTAGGTTGCGTGTGATAGTAATGCAGTAGATGGTTGCTTCCTCTCCTGTGTTATTATTTGTCTGTATTTGCAGTAACCATAAGGGAGCCATATAATGTAGTGGTTAAGAAAGCAGTTTCCAGAGCCTGCAGAATAAAAACAAATGAAAATAAAAATAATGACAACAATAGAGACAAACTGGATTTAAATATAGAATTGAACAATAGTTTTGCACCTTACTCAGTCTTCCTTCATCTGTGAGAAAAAGATAATAATAGTGTTAATGCTCTCCAGCTTCACAACACCAGGAAACTTGTAGTTGGAGAGTTGGTTTATTGACATGTTCCAGTGAGGGAGAACTCATGCATGGGGATCCGCGGGCCACATCAGTAAGAGAATGTTACAAAGAACTGGTAGAAATGGGGTTTATGTTAAGTGATTTTGGAAAAGGCTCAAAGAAGGAAAGCTTTGTTCTGGATGGGATGCTTTTTAGAAGCAGTGGTATTTTTGTGACTCAGTATCTTAATAATTCTCATCTAAAAGACAGGAGGAAGAGAAGGGTAAAGCTATAATTGGTAAAGCAGCAGCAGCTTCTCTAGCCAGGAAAAAAGGATGTCTGGTGAGTTTTGTGTTTTGGAAAATGTTCTTGTTTTCTGTGTGGGTCCAGACACACCTCTGGAGTGGAGATGTTTTTGCCTGGATCCATTCTTGTCACAGAGTGGTCCTAGCTGATGCTGATGCTGATGCTCTGTGAAATAGTTTATGTGCACAGGAGAACATCAAGGCCTAGCTCATAATGCCAAGCTAGCTCCCAGCTGCCAGAGGCTGTTTTTCTCTTTCTCAGCAGTAATAACCAAAGAATGAAAATTCACTTTAACAGCCTAATACCTGATACCTCAAAATGTGTTACCTATTTTTATTTTCATCATGTACCCAGAGTTTTGCCAAGGCAGTCTTATTTTAAAATACTTTGTCTTGTTATCTGTAGACTTGATTTTTCATTATGGAAATAGGGAGACATTTCTTGCACTCCAAAAGAATGAAAAATGACATCTGCCTTAGTTATTTCTCAGCTTTCTGGTTTTTACCCAGCTGAAAAAAACCTAAGAAGATGACTGAATATATTACTGGATAGATGGAATTGAATAGAGGTTAAGAGCATGGTCTCTGTCTGGAGTTAGTCAGCCTGGGTTTAAATCCTGGCTCAAACTCAAGCTGAGTATATAACCTTGGAAGAAATTTTTTGAACCTTTTGTGCCTTACTATCTTCTGATCTAAAATAATTAAAATAATATAGACCTCATAGAATCAGTGTGAAGATTAAGGAAAATAAAGCTTATGAAGTACTTAGAACCAGTGCCTAGGACATAAAAACATTAGCAGTAATGTATAATAAATGTGAGCTATCTGATTGGGTTGCTATTTAACTCTGGCCATTTCATCTAATGATGAGGCGTTCTGGATTTGTTGAGTGTTGATTAACACAATCTATAATTCACAGCCATGAAGGATGAAAAATAATAAAACAACAAATATTCATTGCTTGCAATTCTGTAAGAAACAACTAGATATGTAGCAATGCCTCAGTTCCTGCTTTTAAGAAGTTTGCTGTCTCAGAAGAATATGAAAACTTAAATACCTAAAGAAGCCTGTAAGAATTAAATACAAATGACTGTTGCTGACAATAAGAATTGTAATGCTTCTGTAGAAGAAGAACTATCTTTTAGCTAGGGAAGACTGGCAAAATGTAATGGGAGAGATGGCAGATGAGCTGAGTCCTGAAAGATTTATAGATTTTGATCATTCAGATGACAAAAGAGCACTCTAGACAGATAGAACTTCAGGCGCAAATACGCATGAGAGGTCAGATAATAAAAGTTACAACAACAACAATACAGAAACAAAGGTTAAGTAGATGACGCACTGAGCATAAATCCAAGCACGGTGAGGAGTACCTGAGTCTATCATCTCGTCTAGTCTTATGACCGCGTAGGAAAAGTAGAATTACTATCCCCACTCAGTGAGGGAAACAAGAGTCAGATAGTTTAATTCACTTGTTTGAAGCTGCTAAACTAGCATGTGCTGGGTCACAGTTTAACCCAGATCCAGTGAGCTGTTCAACAATCTTTGTATGCATTGTATCACTTAGGGTCCCCATTATCTAGCCCAAGTCAGTGTGACTGTGGTCAGGTTATGCAAGACATTTAATACAATGTCAAGAAATTTTTGTGTTTTCTTTTATAGAAGGGGAGACCCATTGCCATTTGGTGCAGTGAAGTGGCATGATTATTTTGTAAGGATATTTTGATCAATAATTCTTTTATTTTTACACATGTACTCTTAAAACACTGGACCACCCCATTTCCAGTGATTTTATATAATCAGACTGAACGGTTATTTCTCATAAAGAAATAAACCTGAGAGAGTAAGATTGTATTAGACAAATTTTCCTTTCATTCTCATTTGTAGAAGAAGTCTGGCACCAAGCTACAGTCCAGATCACATATGAATATTTTGCTCATGAGAATACGAAGCATGTTTTTCCTCAGGTTTTAAGCCTCGCAGACAGGGACACAGCCCACACATACAGGCCACAGACAAAGAAAAAATATTAAATCATTAGAATTAGATTTAGCACTGGCAATCAAAGAGCAATCCATCAAGAATTATGCTGTTTGGTTGATTGTTTACAAAGCAACAAAAGGGGCCAAAATTGCTTAATTTAAAAAAAAGGCAAAATGAAGTTTATTTTAACCAATAAACCCATATGTGTTAAGCATCCAGCTGCTCCCTTTCCATTTGCTAATTACCCAAATGTCCATAATTTATTCATCTCTGGATACACTTATACATCTGTAGGATCATTACTTTGGTGTGTGTAATTGTCTTTGAAATTAAATAAACCAATGAACAAGAGAAAAGATAAAACTCAAAGGAGAACTATAGATTTAGCAAAAGTTGTTGGATACAAAATAAATTCCAAAACTAAAGAATTTCTATCAGATGGCCAATAGTAATCATTGCATCACTTGCCCATAATTCCTAAATTTAAATCCTCTAAATGTACATTTGTCATTCTGCGGATTATGTTAAATTCACCTTTTCATCAGTTTCTTAATATTTCAGTCATCTTTTAAAATTTCACAGAAGCAAAGATCTTGAAAAATTAGACTATTTTCAGACCATAATCCTAGCTACCCAGGACCGATTCTGATAGTTCAAAGTTGAGTTCCTTAAAAGGAGTACAAATCTGCATTCTACAGATTACATGCATGGTTTGGAATTTGCCTTTTAAAATATTAGTGTTTTTTTTTAATTTTAACTTTTTGACTTTCTTCTTTCTAGAACATTCATGCCTATGAAACTCTTACTATTCTCCGCATCTCCCAGTGATGAAATGAGCCACTGGGAGTGGCCTGAGCCTCCATGACTAGAGAGGCCATCATGATGGTCTTGTACTGACAAAGGGCACAGGCCCTAGGTCGGAAGGACCTGAGTTTGAACCACTGGCTAACTATGGGACTTTGGGCAAATTATTCACTTTTTCCGATTTTTAATTCCTTCCTTTGTAAACAATCGCACCTCATGAAAATGTTATGTGAAACAATGAACACGTATTTTCAATACATATTTCCATAATACTATGAAAAATGCCTGCAATAATAATAATAATAAATGTGAACACTTATGTTTAAAGTGAGTGCAAGCATCAGCAAATTACTGGACTAGAAGACTTTTGATGTCTTTTCCAATGCTAGGGTGATACACTGCTCTGATTTCCTGGATTGCTTCTTTGTACCTCTCATTTTGCAGGTAACTTATACAACCCGTTTTGCTATTTACCTTTACAGGTGTTTATCTTATCTTCACCTAGATAATAATTTCCTTAAAGGCAGGCACTGCGTCATATTGTTATTGCTCTTTTCCCCAGGGTGCTATGAAGCCCAATTTCCTACACAGAGCAGATTTTTTAAATGTTATTCTGTTGATGATACTGATAAGTCCCTTAGACACACTTCTTTCCCATCCTGTCAGTAGTAATTAATTAAGATTACCTGGATGTCTCCATTATTCCTCTAGAGTAAGGTAAGTGCCTTGAAGAGTGTGGGAGGCCATTTGGTGTTCTAAAGATTTCTTTTATTCTCAAAGAGGAGTTTAGGCACCAAAAACATCTGGCTCATTAAATGAGTATTTACTTGTTTTTTGCCTGAATTTGCCTAAAAATTCATAGAGTGACAGCTTTGAACCAAATTATACTTTGATGGCTTCCTGCATCTGTAACACTGGGGGAAATCAAGTGCTGTTTTTCAGATAATTTGAAAATACTCGTAAAGGGTGGTTTCAGTGCAAATATGAAAAAAGGAACAGGACTCACTGCAGGCACAAGTGGATCCAAAGGAATGTGCAGGCATTGGCAGGACACACTAAGCTCTGGACACCCTGTATTTGTCTGTTCTCATGCTGCTAATAAAGACATACTCCAAACTAAGTAATTTATACAGGAAAGAGGTTTAATGCATGTACAGTTCTACATGGCTGGGAAGGCCTCACAATCATGAGGGAAGGCAAAGGAAAAGCGAACAGATGTCTTACATGGCAGCAGGCAAGAGAGCTTGTGCAGGGGAACTGCCCTTTATAAAACCATCAGGTCTTGTAAGCCTCATTCACTATCATGAGAACAGCATGGGAAATACCTGCCCCCATGTTTCAATTACCTCCAGCCAGGTGGCCCTTCTGACATGTGAGCATTATGGGTGCTACAATTCAAGATGAGATGTGTGTTGGAACATAGCCAAACTATATTATTCTGCCCCTGAAGCCTTCCAAATCTCATGTCCTCATATTTCAAAACCAATCATGCCTTCTTAACAGTCCCCCCAACGTCTTAACTTATTTCAGCATTAACTCAAAAATCCACAGTCCAAGGTCTCATCTATAACAAGGTTAGCCCCTTCTACCTATGAGCCTGTAAAATCAAAAGCAAGACAGTTACTTCCTAGATACAATAAGGGTACAGCCATTGGGTAAATACAGCCATTCCAAATGGGAGAAATTGTCCAAAACACAGGGGATACAGGACCCATGCAAGTCTGAAATCTGGCAGGGTGGTCAAATCTTAAAGCTCTAAAATGATCTCTTTTAACTTTTTGTCTTACATCCAGGTCACACTGATGCAAGAGGTGGGCTCCCACAGCCATGAGCATCTCTTCCCTTGTGGCTTTGCAGGGTACAGCCACCCTCCTGGCTGCTTTTTTTGTCTGGCATTGCATGTCTGTGACTTTTTCACATGCACTGTGCAAGCTGTTGATGGATCTACCATTCTGGTATCTGGAGGATGGTGGCCCTTTTTTCACACTCCACCAGGCAGTGCCTCATGGGGGAATCTGTGTGGGATCTCCCACCCCATATTTTCCTCCTGTGCTGCCCTGGCAATAGTTCTCTGTGAGGGCTCCCCCCACTGCAACACACCTCTGCCTGGACATCCAGGCATTTCCATACATCCTCTGAAGTCTAAACGGGAGGTTCCCAAACCTCAATTGTTGCCTTATATGCACCTGAAGGCCCAAAACTTCAGGTTAGATGCCAAAGCTTGGGGCTTGCATGCTCTGAAGCAATGGCCTGAGCTGTACATTGGCCCCTTTTGTCCATGGCTAGAACGTAGGGCATCAAGTCCTGAGACTGTGCAAAACAGCAAGGCCCTGAGCTTAGCCCACGAAACCATTTTTTTTCCTCCTAGGCCTCCAGGCCTGTGATGGGAGGGGCTGCCATGAAAACCTCTGACGTGCCCAGGAGATATTTTCTTTATCGTCTTGGTGATTAACATTTGGCTTCTCATTACTTATGCAAATTTCTGCAGCTGGATTGAATTTCTCCTCAGAAAATGGGATTTTCTTTTTTATCACACCATCAAGCTGCAATATTTTCAAACTTTTATGCTGTGGTTCACTTTTCAACATAAGTTCCTTTTCTAAACCAAATCTTGGTGAATACAGAAAATTGAATTCTTTTAACAGCACCCAAATCACCTCTTGAATGCTGCTTAGAAATTTCTTTCAACAGATACCCTAAATCATCTCTCTCAAGTTCAAAGTTCCACAAATCTCTAGGGCAGGGCAAAATGCTGCCAGTCTGCCAGTCTCTTTGCCAAAGCATAACAAGAGTCACCTTTACTCTAGTTCCCAAAAAGTCCCTCATCTCCATCTGAGACCACCTCAGCCTGGACTTTATTGTCCATATCACTATCAGTATTTTGGTCAAAGCCATTCAAAGTCTCTAGGAAGCTCCAAACTTCCCCACATCTTCCTGTCTTCTAAGCCCTCCAAATTGTTCCAACCTCTGCCTGTTACCCAGTTCCAAAGTCAGTTCCACATTTTCAGGTATCTTTACAGCAGTGCCCACTACCCAGTACCAATTTTATTTATTAGTCCATTTTCACACTGCTAATAAAGACACACCTGAGTCTGGGTAATTATATATAATGGAAACAGGTTTAATGGACTCACAGTTCCATATGGCTGGGGTGGCCTCACAAACATGGCAGAAGGCAAAACAGAAGTGAAGGAACATCTTACTTGTGGCAGGCAATAAAGCTTGTGCAGGGGAACTGCCCTTTATAAAACCATCAGGTCTCATGAGACTTACTATCACCAGAACAGCACAGGAAAGACCCACCCCCGTGATTCAGTTACCTCCCACTGGGTCCCTCCCATGACACCTGAGAATTATGGGAGTTACAATTCAAGATGAGATTTGGGTGGGAACACAGCCAAACCATAGCACACCCCAACAACTTTGTTTTACAGAGAGAGTAAAGTGAAAATCTTTTCTTGAAAATATTTATAAGCCCATGTTTTCATTGGGTCAGGGGAAAACGTCCTCATGCTTGCCAATTTCTGCAGTGGTAAATCACTGTTTCTTTCTTTCTTTCACCCATGGTCTCCCTTGTTTCAAGCAATGGCTGGAACTAAAAATACCCACCTTGTCGGCCAGAACATCATGTGTTCCCCACATTGAAACTTCTATGTGCAGAGCTTGCTTTAGCTAATTCTACTGTGCAAACATTGAAAACTGTGCTAGCTTTGTATGTTCGGCAATTAGTATCTAGTTTTCTGACTGACCTACCGAGATTTTTCTTCCAACTACAAAGCTTCCATCCTATACCTTCAGAGGAAAAATTCAGGGCAGAAGGGAAGGAAAATTTTGCCTTTCTGCAGTTTTCCCTCTAAAGTTAGTGGTCAACTTAAAAACAATTGCCATTCTTCCACTATGCAGTGAAAAGGCTGCACACATTCAGTGCAACTCAATGCAACCACATGGCTACAGGAAATCACTGGAATGGTGTCACCGGGGCTGCTTGTACACATTTACCCTTGCTCAATGTTTTTATTCAATACTCCACTTTGAGTTTGTCTTCCAGTGCTATCTACCTTTCAGCACTGAATCCAGAGTCTGTTCTTTGAGGCATTCTAATTTTCTTGCATTTAACCTTTAAAAAATTGACAATTTTTCTCCTCTTTACAATTTTATGATTTTGGAGTCCATAAAAGCAGGAAATAAAATGACATTTTCTTTTTCCAAATTAAAAAAAAATCTGAAAAGAGAACAGCCAATTGCTGGACTGTCAAGATCTTCCATGTTAAGACATTGAATAATGAAATCAAAATAGATCAAGTATAGGTCAACTCATATTTGCATTCCAGCATTTCTTTAAAATAATATGACACGTGAGGATTTTCTGCAGTTCTGAAATGTCTCTTATTTTTAAAATCTTCTAAAACATGTTATTTATATTTTGCCATTGTTTAATGAATATTGTCTTGCAGAGGAG
This sequence comes from Cacajao melanocephalus, assembly GCA_963573385.1. Classification (NCBI taxonomy): domain Eukaryota; kingdom Metazoa; phylum Chordata; class Mammalia; order Primates; family Pitheciidae; genus Cacajao; species Cacajao melanocephalus. Next base: position 165,417 of record CAUYLG010024587.1, on the reverse strand, counting down.
TGTTATGTAAGACTAGCGGCTGGGCGCTGTGGCTCATGCCTGTAATCCTAGCACTTTGGGAGGCTGAGGTGGGTGGATCACCTGAGGTCAGGAGTTCAAGACCAGCCTGGCCATCAGGGTGAAACCCCATCTTTGGAACGAAAAAAAAAAAAAGACTAGCTAAGAGTCATAAACGTTACGTCATTATTATTCATTATATTTGCTTAAAAATCTTGTAAAAGGTTTTCATACACTTTATCAATCTGTGACTACTAGATTCAAGTACTCAGCGGTGCACTCCATATCAAGCAATAAGAATACATATGGTATAGAAGAGCTATATTTAGACACATGGTCAGTTATAAGGTACACATGGAAAATATATTTGAAATTAACACTTGGAAAGTCTTAGAAAAGTCTGGATTTTCTAAAACACTCAGTTACCCATGAATGGAAAGATTCTGTGTATGTGTGTAGCTCTGTTTTCTAACAAGCCATTTATTCTACGCAGAAGTCCTGTTTCAATGTTGGACAGCTAATTAACAAGGACGAAGGCTCTGCTTGGAACGCAGTGCTCCCGAGTGCCTTTGTTGGGGGAGACTCTGGTCAACTGTTCATGTCAGACTTCAGCGAGTTAATAGGTAACTACTTCTCATTTTTTGCATTTTCAAAAATTGCTATGAAGAAAGATCAAAATATAATGCTTAGAACTATTAACATTCTAAATGTTAAAAATCAGCAACATTTATGAACTTCTTATATGGAACAAGATATTAATAAACTGAGATCTAGCTATGGAAGAAACTAAGTCTGCAACTATATAAATTTTTCAATTATCTGTGCACATGTGTAATTAACATTTTTTGGTCATGGTATCAATGTGAAAATCGTAGATTAGTATTTGAAGGGTAATTGGAGCCTATGCACAGACAAGCACATGCTCACAGACCCATGCACACAGACATGCTGCATTACCCTCCCCAAGGAAGACATCTTCCTCTAGTTGATTTTCCACATAATTTCCCCCAAAGGAATTTGTAGGCCCTTAGTTATGGTAACTAATCATCCACTCGGCATTGTCATCTCCAATGCCACTGCAACCTCTCCTACCCGATCCCCCCAGTCGCCACCACCCATTAAAAAAACACCTCTCAGGAACAATTAATGTTGTGGGGTAAAACAAAAACAAATACAAAACCACCTGAGACATAGGAGTCTAGGAACTTAGAAAGACTTAAGCTATTGGTGAACAATGCATTTGTTGCCACACTTTTGTGACAAAGGATTTGAGATCAATTGAACCTAACGCTGCACCTGCTCTTGCCATGATTTTTGTTGCCATGATGACATTCTGCTAAGGAAAGAGAAGAATTTCTAAAACCTTCAGTCATTCATAAATAAAACTCTCCTATTACATGGTATTAGCTAATTTTTGTTGATGTCAATGCCTATTTTATTTGTGCATTGTTGCTATTTTTAACACAACACCTGATTATAATATTATTCTTACTAAAAAAAAACCAGCTTCTTGATGCTCCAAAGAGTTAAAGAAAAATAACTTTTAGGCAGGCCATGGGAAGGAAGTAGTGAGCCTTTTGTGACTATGGAGGGAATGATGAGTGGGGTCCATTTAAAGGCAATTCCCCTGATCTTTCTTAGCTGCACTATGGAAGGGAGCTTCCGCCTAGAAAAATCTGCTGGCTTGGCAGAGGAGCTGCTATTGAAAGAAATTGGTTACCAAGTGTTTATTACATTTTACATTTTCCTCTCATCATAATCCTTCATAATGTATTTAAACAATTAGTTGCCAAAATAGCCAACCTTCTGAGGCTTAGAAAGGGACCCCTGGGTACATTGAAAGAGCTATGAACCCCTATTTGGGCAAGAGGGAAAAGAGGTTTTTTTTTTTTGCTATTGTTGTTATTTAATCACATTAACTTTGCAGTTATCGAGTGTTTCCAATTTAACATGAATGACCAAATGTACTTAGAGAGACGTATTAGGTTATTATGAGGTTTTCATACCCTGTGTACTCCAGAGTCACTGACTGTTTCTTATTGGGGGCAGAAGGTGTGAGGCAGTGCCTCTTGGGAACTTCCTTGGGTGAAGAAAAGGTTAGTAAACTTTTCTCTGTAAATAATTCTCTCATATAGCCTAACATTATATTAGTATGTAACAGTCAAAATAAAATACCATCTGCTCTATCCTCTTTTTCTACTTTATGTTCAGAGTAACTCAACTAAGCTGAAAACCTCCGTTTTTCAAGCATACCCTGCACTATTTTTGCCAATTATGTTGAAAATATGTATTAGATGCTTTGTCTGCATTTAATGCTTTATTTCTTGAAATTTTTACCTTTATTAGGCAGGAACTATTATTATCCTCATGTCACAGATGAAGAAAATTGAGGCTTCAAGATTTAAGTCACTTATTCAAGATCATTCCATTAGCAAAGGGGGCAGGGACAATGTTTTAATCCAAGCAGGTCTGACTTAGCTCTTTTATCTATTATTATTTATTGGCCTATTATCTATCTATCTATCTATCTCTAATCTACCTATATATCTATTTATATATGTCTCCATATGTATGTATGTATCTATCTCTAATCTACCTATATATTATTTACGTATGTCTCTGTATGTATGTATGTATGTATCTATCTATCTATCTAACATCAGTCATCTAGCTAGCTACCCAGCTAGCTATGAGGGTATGGGGAGGTTTGCTCCCTATCTTATATATGACAAGCTATTCTCAAATGTATCGTTATCCTTATTTCCTAGGTCACTAATACAATTTAAGAACAAAATGCAGAAAACTTCTCAGAAAGTCCCTTTACCTGAGTGAACTTGTTGACTGGGCCTCACTATACATTGATTAAAGAGTCAGTCATTTTCTTGGTAGAGTCCCAAAATCAGTATCCAAATTTCCTTCCTTTTGAGTTATTTTTTGCCCGAATGATATTATCTAGGGAGCCAGTGTTCAGGATTCAAGTGCAAGGGACAGGGCTGTCACTCTTCTGGATGGAGACACCAGTTTCATTCCTCTGTGTTCATTAGCACTTGGCACTCCCCTGGGGCAGTGCCTTACGCCCACACACACATTCTCTGTATGAGTGTCTCCAGAAAGCAAACCTTGCTTCTGCCAGGATGAGGAGAAGCAATTTCCCATGACTGCGTGGGATCAGGGAACCTAAAACAATTTCTGTCTATTGGGAGCCTAAAACGGCTTCTAGCTAAGCCTATTGCTATCAGCTCATCCTTATTTAGTATTTGGAGCACTTGGAGCTGCCTCCAACCCTGACTTGTGACCAACAGTCAAGTTTTGAGAATTTCTTTGTGCTTCATTCAACTCCTACCAGTGCCATATACTCAAATATCTCCTCTTCCTTCAGATACACCTCAAATGCTCCATGCTCCATGCAGCCCTAGTTTTTCTTTTCATTCAAGTATTATCACTTTGTCTGCAATGTTATAATCACGTTTAATTATGCCCATTCCTTTTCAGGACTAAATCTGAAAAATGTTCTTCACACTTCTTCAAGTATCTAGCACAAAACATTCAACAGCACGTTTCATGTAGGAATAACAATAGCCAGAGGATTACATGTTTCCTTCATTTGGTCATTATGGCATAAGAAGAAAATCTTTCCTAGTGACTATACATTTTTTATAGCTTTGCTTCATAATTAATTAATAGAAAGAAGTTAAATTCACTACGTTTTATAATGTGTAAGTGCCTACTTTGGGTTAGACACACATCAACACTAATTTTCACAACAACTGTGCAAGACAGGTATGGTTATACCCATTTAACAGCTGATGGAACTGGTGCTTGGAGTTACAACACATATGTAATAAACAAATCTTTGTGAGTATTATTATCCGGCTTCTACAAGTGAGAAAAACAGTCTTTGGAACAGCATTTCTCATAATATGATATGTAAAACTCTGGTGGTCCCTGAGACCCGTTTTGGCATCCCCAGTACTGTTTCAAGGCCTTTGTGAAGTCAAACCATTTTTTTTTTTTTGAGACAGTCTTGCTCTGTCACCAGGCTGGAGTGCAGTGGCGCAATCTTGGCTCACTGCAACTTCCGCCTCCTGGGTTCAAGCGTATCTTCCGCCTCAGCCTCCCGAGGAGCTGGGACCACAGGTGCGTGCCACCACGCCCGGCTAATTTTTTTGTGTGTTTTTAGTAGAGACAGGGTTTCACCATGTTGGCCAGGATGGTCTCGATCTCTTGACATCATGATCTGCCCACCTCGGCCTCCCAAAGTGCTGGGATTACAGGCGTGAGCCACTGCGCCCGGCCGAGGTCAAACCATTTTAATAATGAGCTATTGTTTGCTATTTTTGCTCTCATTCTCCCATGAGCATACAGTGTTTTTCAGAGGTTTCATGAAGAGTGACTACGCTATCACTGACAGCTAATGGAACATGTGCTTATATATTCTTGCATTTAAAAAATTTCTCAGTTTAGATTTTAATATGGTATATATTGATAGAGTCTATATATATGTATATATATATATATATATATATATATACACATACATACATAAATTCCTGAAGCCTTAAATAATTTTTAAAGTGAAAAGGTATCCTGAGACCAAGAAGTTTAACAACTGCTGCCTTAAAGGAATACATTCCTTATTTCCCACAAGGAATACAGCTGATTTCCAGTTGAAATGAATTGGCAATACAGATATTCTGTGACCTCCATAGTAGACTCTGCGTCTCACATGGCTTTCATGGTATTTTTGGATATCAGAATCTTCTCACATTTAGCAGATATTTAACTTTCCTGGAGGAGAGGCTCTGTATATCCAATAGAACAATTTTGTCAAGTGGTGGTCAAATTATATTTACCTAAGTTAGTCAACAATTTTACCTGAAGACCCACAGATTTCTCTTTTCAGTGGCAGATACATTCAACATTATCACAGAAATTCACCTGGGATCCAATTTACTTTGGGGTATTTGAGATTGTAAAATGTCACTGTGTGGCCAGCAGTGATGTCTGTACAACACACTTTGCTTTGAGGCCTCTTGTTTGTCATTGGCTTTTACTAAACAAGTGACTTCCTTGGAAGTTAATATCTTTGATATTTACAATATAAAAAATCAAAATTTCTTACAAAGAGTTTTTGAAAAGCCTAGGTGTAAGAATTATTAAACCCTTTTAGGTTGCTGCCTGACTGATGATTGGAAAGCTACCTAGAAAAGCTGTCAAAGTTGACATTTTTGCGTATAATACCTGCTAGAAAAAATTTTACAAAGAATTTTTTTTTTCAGCTACTGAACTTTAATCTAAGTTTCTGTGAACCACACACTGTTTTTCTAGATATTTAGGCTTTACTCTTCTGGAAATTATAATGGAAATTTTTTTTCTGAGTTTTAAGTGTATATTTAGCACTAGAAGACTCACAATAAATTCTTAATATTTTACAAAAATTATCATTAATGAGATGTTGAAGAGATTATGTCAAACTTCAGGTTTTATTTTAGGGATCCAAAATTTTGACTCAGAAAAGATTAAATTGAGAGTTAAAAAAATAAAACTTGATGATCTTTTCAAAATTCCTTATATCAAATATCTAACAAGTGAGTACACTTTCCAACATCCCAGCAATTGTATTTGCACCAAATTCCCTGGAGTGTGTGAATAATACTGATGGCTGCAGCTGAATCGATAGTGCAGCTATCCACATTGATCATTAAGACAACTGAAATAAGCAGACCAGCCACGGGCAATTTGTTTATTTCATGTATATAGATATAGCTTTAATTCCCAGCACAGAAGTCTCAGAGAAATATTCCTAATACAATATATATTTTTTTACTGAGTACACATTAAAGGGCCATTTTCTCTCATGCTATAGAGAACAAGTGCTCAGGGAAATGGTCTCAGCATGTTGACACTGCATTTAAGGTTTGTAATGAAGTATCTTATTCTCCACCCTACGGGTTAGAAACTGGACTCTGGTAAATCCACACAGAGAAATGATCTGCAGGTGTTACAGTTAGGAAGGCGAGATCCGTGGTCCTCCTAATGGGAATAAAATGCCCCCAGCATAGTAATTATAATGCTTTCTGAATTTTTGTAATTTGCTTTCTCCACATTTAGTTCCAAGCAAGGTTTGACTTATGTAGGAGATAGATGCTTCCAAAAAAATTTCCAACTAAAAGCTCTAACTCTCCTCTAAAATTTTCTTGAGTGAGTACAAAGTCTGACAGTGTCAACTAAAACAAGGGATGATTCTGAGAAAACAGCTGGTTAAGAGGTGAGTGACATTTGCTGTCTGCAATCAATATTTGTGAAATGTGACACAGGTAATATTTGAAAGAACATTCATCAAGAATTATGAGAAAAGTTTCTACATAACAAAATGACTAAATCCCAAGTTACAGCCTTAATTCATTAAGTATTTTTTGTTTGATGTTGTTTTCTTTTTTAAAAAAGACTCTAGAATCTAGTTAACACAAAAGAACTTGGACAGAAGGACTGGCGTTTATAAAAATGAGACTTGGCTTTGGTTTTTGTGAGCAGCTAATTTGAAATACTGTAACCCTTTTTTAGGTGAGTTTAGTATGCCACAATTTCCATGAAATCTATAGGTTAGATTGTCACCTTCTTTCCTCCTTTTAACTATAATCTTTCAGAGCAAAATGACTTAATTGTTCTTTCTATGAATATTGGATTTTGATTTCGTTTTGTCTAATTGGCAAATAAGGGTTGCCCACTATTTTTCTTAGAAAAACAAAACAAAAAACCAGAAAAAAAACCCACCATGAAAACATCAATTATTTGTGATCATCAGTGTTCATTAGTTTTCTAACACAAATACTTGATGTTTTCATTCATGCCATGGTTTCTAAATGGAACACTGAATCACATTAGAAAGGTGTCCCTTTTCAAAAACCCTCTTTTTCATTCTGTGCTTGAAGGGTTCCCTTCATTTCTGGGCATGCCAGTGTTCTTGAAAGTTCTTCTGGAGTAGCCAATCAGCTGCAAGGAAATCTGACTGGCAGCTTGCGGCCATGTAGAAGGACTTTCTTATTTTTGTGTCTATGTCAGTGCAAGTTTACTCTTACGTTGTCGTATTATGTGGGAATCTTTTTGACAAAAGTGTCAAGTTTCAGAAAGACTTTTTTAAAGAGTGAAGTCAAAGCTGTTCTGACAAATAATTTCATATTTGTTCCATATAATTTTGAAAGAATTTTATGTGTGTTAAAGTTATTTCATATCTACCATTATATTTAGCATAATATTAGGTATACAGCAAACAGGGCATGGGAAGTAGTAAACAATTAGTAAATGAATTTGTTTTTAAATATTCTAAATATATATACAGACACAGGGGATACACATACACAAACACAGTTGTAGCTCTGAAGTCTTCTCTTTTCACTGTAATGATTTTCACATTATTCAGCATAAATGATCCAACACTTACATGCATTATTTCCAATAAAATCTTATGTTATTAATGTCCAATATGTGGGCACATTTATCTCCAAGTAACAGCACACAGGGACTATAACTGGGTGCTGTACTCAGATACTGACTTGTGCGTGTAAGTTTTGCTTTGTTTTGTTCTTCTCCCCCTACTCCCACCGCACATGCACACATTTTAACCTGTTTCTTTCATTCAAGAAGATGCCACAACATTTTAGGAGAGGAGCAGGATGAAAAGTCTAAGTTCTTTGGAGAAATTAGGGAGTTTTCAGATGAAGCAGAAGAAATGGACAAGAGAATTAGCTCACCAAAGTGGAATATCTTGGAGCTGGAAACGAGAAAAGAGTTGCTCCCCCACCACAAATTAGAAAAACGTTTTCAATGGTTAAGGGGAAAAAGAGAAGACAAATATATATTTTGAGGTGCTGCATTAGGGGAGACCCAGCCCCAGATTTCTGGCATGCTTCCTGGAGGCTGTGAGCCTCCAGGTGAGTGTGGATTCAAAGAGCAGCTGGCAGAGGGAAGTAGGAGCAGTTTCAAAAAGATCTTGTCCCCAAAATGGCAGATAATCTGCCAAAGCCGTGGACTAGGATGGGGCAGTGTGAGATGAGTCAACAGCTGACTCAGCGGTAACGTGGATACTGAGGACTCTGGGCAGCATCCCTCCTCTCCACCCCCACACCCTTGACAACTTTAAGACGTAGAAACGGTGTGTGACACCACCGCATGGTGGGTAGAAACCCTCAACCTGACAAAGGTTGTGTTTTACCAGCCCTGTAAAACAAGGATTTTCTTTTTCTTTTTTCCAAAGGAAGGAAGGAGAAAGGGAGGGAGGAAGAAAAGAAAGAGAGTAAGAAGAGAAAGAAGGAATAAAGGGATAAAGAAAGAAAAAGAAGAAAGGAAGGAAAGGAAGGAAGAGAGGAAGAACAAAAGTTCTCTGAAAAGTAATTTGGAGGAAAGAGACTATTCCAGTGAATAGTCTGCCTCCAGTTTAAAGTGAAGATGTATTCCCCAAACAAAAGTTTAACATCAGAAATGCATCTGGTTAAATAGCAAATTTATATGCTTACATCATGAATTTTGGATTCTGAGATTTCCATCTGGGGCAAACATATTACCCTCACATTAAAGAAGAGTAATAGGACACCTGAAGAATTTAAATAACTTCCTCAGGAAGATAAAACTGATAAGCAGCAAAGCCAGATAAGAATTCTGGTCTGTCTGACTTCCAAGATCCATGACCCACTTACTATGTTTTCCTATGTTGACATGTTTTACTACATTTCTTATACTCGAGGATTAGAGCAATAGCCCAAGAAATGGAAGCCATCTGCAAAGACAGTACATGGACAGTAGTACCTGGGACTAGGAGAATGAATGTAATTTAAAAGGAGAGTGGGCAGCCTGCAGACCAAAATCTAATGCTCTAATTCAGTTTACAAATCATAAAGCTGATGATTTGAATTCTGCTAGATTCGTCAACTATTGCTTAACTGGATGAAAACGTGTAGGAAAAAGTGGTACGGCCAGCACACCGGTACCCAGCCATTTATGAACCTGCACACTCATGTACAAGATTTGAAAACAGAATTAAAACCAGATTCATGGCTGTAATGCTTATTCCTACTGTCAGGCCTCAACCAGATAGTTTTAAAAAAGTATGATATTATATGACATTTGTATATCTGTTAAAGACCAAGCGAATTCGATGCCTTCCAGAAGCTGATAAGGCATTCACGTCTCCTTCATTGTAGTTCTTAAGAACATATATTTGTTGCTTGATTTCAAGCTTATTTTGTATGTTATCTCTCAGAATTTTTTGAAGCATATTCCTGGTTTATACTTCAGCACTTTCTTCCCTCCAGATTTCCTAGTTTGCATTTTTCAAGGCTGCTGTCAATTTTTGGTTGATTATTTCTCACCTTGGTGACACTTCTGTTTGTTAATTGGACCTTCACATTTATCTTTGCACCATCTTTGGTTTGAATAGTCTCTATTTCATTCATTGGATTGAATCAGTAAGTTTTTAACCTATGTCTTTGGGGATGTGTTGGTTGTGATTTCAGATCTCATTCCCGTTTTCTCTGTCAGGCCTCAAATGAGAAAGCATCATTATTTTGGGGAGTGGTGATTACAGAGAGAATGGAGCAGTAAATGGACATTCTCTATTGCAATCTAGGCCAATTCAAATAAAAGTCAGGAGGATATATTTCTATTGGCGTATTTATTATAGACATCACAGCACAGTCTGAAAATAATAATTACTGTCATAATATCCAACATTATTGTGCCAGGAGTCTTTCTTTTTTTATTTCAGGAGTCTTGCTTTATTGCCAGGTGCCAGGTTGGAGTGCGGTAGTGCAAGCTCAGCTCACCGCAACCTCTGCCTCCCGGGTTCAAGCAGTGCCCCTGCCTCAGCCTCCCAAGTAGGTGGGACTACAGGCGCGAGCCACCAGGCCCAGCTAATTTTTGTATTTTTTAGTAGAGACGAGGTTTCACCATGTTGGCCAGGATGGTCTTTATTTCTTGACCTCGTGATCCACCCACCTCAGTCTCCCAAAGTGCTGGGATTACAGGCGTGAGCCTGGCACGGCCAGGCACCTAAGGGACTTATTTGTATGAAGATATATAATCACTATCAGAACTCTAAAAATCAGGTACTATTATTAAGCTCCAATTTACACATGGGAAAACTGAAACAGATGTTAAATAGCTAGAAAGTGGCAGAGCCAAAAGTTGTTTTTATATGTGCGTGTGGTGGTGTGTGTGTGTGTGTAGGGTTAAAGGGTATGGTTAGTAAAATCACTGCTGAACCTTAATGAAATGTTACTTAAATGTCAGATGAGAAGATGTCAAGGTCTATTCCTGAAGAAAGGTGTGGATTTTCTTCTCTCCAGACAGCATCTCCCCAGCTCTTCATGGGTAAGTTAAGAACCTGGGGTCTGTCGGGGGAAAATAGGGGAGGGACAGCGTGGGGTGGGGAGTTGGGGAGAGAAAGCATGGGGAGAAATGCCAGATGTAGGTGATGAGGAGGAAGGCAGCAAATCACACTGCCATGTGTGTACCTATGCAACAATCTTACATGTTCTTCAGATGTACCCCAAAACCTAAAATGCAAAAAAAAAATAAAAATAAAAATAAATAACCCTTCCCACCGTCCTCATTCTCCTTGCATGACAACTCATTCACCTTAGGTGGTGACCACTATGGATGGGCTGACTCAAAGGCCATTACCTCAGTGACCCAGGCCTTCAGTTTGACTAGGAATGCATTTGTCTGAGTCTAGGCCATGAAAGCATAAGTGACTTTTTAAAGACTCCAATTGACTTGAACAGTAAATAAAATTTTGGGAAGAATGTGGGTCAGACTATTTGCTAAAGTGACTGTGAAATCTACTTGGAAATTCAGGAGCTTTGGAGGCATAAAACCTAGAAGGTAAATCTCAGGTCTACCACCAGCCAGTTGAGTGGCTCTGGACAAACATCTTCTTTAATGCTCAGTTTCTTCATCTGTCAAATAGGAAAGTTTACTGTTCAAGTTTTAGGAGACTATTAGAAACAAGGTATAGAAACACCCATGCAGGTAGGTTCTCAATGAGTTTTAACTATATTTGTGTCCAAAAGAAAAAAAATCCTACAAACAAAAGGAGAACATTTACAAATACTTTGTCTTAAATAGCATTTGTTTCCCACAAAAATAAAATATTTAGCATATTTTCCTGAGCCCACAGAATAACTAATCTATGGTGACTGATAACATAATTGAATAGAATGGCTGAAACTAATGTTAATCAATGAGAGCCACATACAGTAATTCACACATCATGGTCAGCATTAAGGAATTAAAATCGCTAATCTGTTTGAAGTGTCTTGTTCTGCTGTAGTGGTTCCCATCCTGAATGTTTGCAATCCTAAGGGTGCAAGGAGGTAGCAAGAGGACTGAGTAAGCTCCTCTGAGAGAGCTGGGCTGCCATCACAAAATACCGTCGACTGGGTGGCCCAAACAATAGAGGTTTATTTCCCACAGTTCTGGAGTCTGGAAGGCTGAGATCAGGCTGCCAGCACTGGTGGGTTCTGGTGGGGCCTCTTCCTAGCTTGCAGATGGCTGCCTTTTGGCTGTTATATTCTTACGTGACTTTTCCTTGATGTGTGTGTTTGGAGAGAGAGCGCTCTATCTCTTCCTCTTTTCAAAAGGCCACTGATCCCATCTCGAGGGTTCCACCCTCATGATCTCATCTAAAGTTAATTACCTCCCAAAGGCCCTAACTCCTAACACCGTCTCATTGGGGGTCAGGGCTTTGACACGTGGATGAGGGGCAGGATAGGGGGACCAACCTGCAGTCCATGACAGAGCTCTTTTAGACACTTCCAAACAGTGACATTGAGATTCACAAGTTTACACTCTCTAAAGCAGCTCAGGCTAAGGGAAAACACAAAATTGTTTGCTTCTGGCTGAGAGTTTATCAGCCATGTGTGGTAACAAATAGTTACCTCACCCTGATCATGAATTTTGATTGGTAGATCTGATTAATAAAAAAAAATATTACTGAATAAAATGCAATTTAATAGAACAAAAATATTTCAAAATACGGCATCTTTGGTGCTGGAAGGAAATTCCAGAATAATTTCAGGTCTTGATAAAAAGAATGGCAGCCCCGATTTCAACGGAAGTTGGGACATGCCCGGGACATGAGGGTTGTTTGCTTTCCTTGCGGCGTGACCTTTCCAGCAGCACTTAACCAGATAACAACAATCTTCACAATAAAATATAAGGAATTCCTGAAAGAGTGGAAATATGTGACCGGTAAAGTTTGTAGATCAAGTTCTCAGGTAACCTGGTGAAACATTCTCATCCTGGTAGACAGGAATCAGTTTTAGAATGTAGGTGTTCCAGGGTATCCGGCTTCCGCTGTGGAGACAGGCAGTGGAGAGAGGATGAATGTGGATGTGTAACTACAACGTGGCAGGGTGAGGAGCGGCTGGGAGGCACAGCTGGCCTACCATCATTAGTGAGTTTCCCATTGCACGAATGAGGGAAGGCACGTCGGATTAAACAGTGATGGCTGCAGCATAGCAAGGTGTTCCAGCATGGTCCAGTGAGGGGAGTATGTACTTGCAAGACACAGGAGTGGGAAAATAGAGAGAGTTCAAGAGAAACAGCAACATCCCTATAAGGCTTACATCAGATAATCACAGCTGGTGATGTAATATCTTGTTGTCAAATCAGTTCATAAAGAGTTTCGAAGTTTTCAGCGATAGATGCAAGTAGATCAAAACCCCCAACCACCTCATGACAAGTATTGACAGTGCTCCCCTAGTCTTTCTTGCTGCTTATGGAAAAGACTGGCCAGAACTGCCCCCATAAGAATGAGACCTCCTTTTGAAGACTTAGCAAAAAAAAGATTTCTGTCTCCAATTCCCTCACTCAAAAAAACCGTTACCTGTTTGGCCCCTACAGTTTACAAAATACTTTTCATATATTTTCATAATTGGATCTTCACAACAGGTGAGGTGGGAGAGACACGGTTTCTTCCCACTGCAAACAAGCAAGGGAGCTCATCTGAAGATGTAGCCAAGATCAAGCTTCCAGTTACGGACAAGAGTTGGCTCATTCACGCAGGTCTTCCAGTTCCTAGCTCTTTCAGCTAAGTCATGTTGCCTGTACAAAATCCTATCAAAAATTACCCTTCATTCTCAAACTAGATATCTCATACAGTAATGAAAACTCAGTTTTTCTTGACCTTTAAGAAATGAATATAGAAATATTATTGGCAGCCACCTGAAACAGTTTGTTATTAAATCAACTCATTCTTTTAAAAAAGAGGATTAAAAATTATACTGCATAATTGTGTTAAACTTTCTACTTAGGCCATATTTTCTAACTCTTTAATAGTCTTAGGTGGGTCTAATTTCACCATCTAATTATTAGAATTTGTGGTAAGCAGTGAGATAGTTACTTTACTATTTCTTGCAAAATAGTCTTTCACAATAAGATAATTATGTGTAGAAAAAAATGAACAGTTAAGAACATAACAGCACCTATCTTCTATAAAAGAATGAGTAAGAGAACTTCTGACAGAATAATCATTAAAATTGTTCTTTCACAATACAATGCAGTGAATTTGAAGTTAACAGTAAAAGAATGTGTTTAAATTTAAAATAGTTAAGAACCGTCTTAAAGAAGTGTTACTGTTCTTGTAATACTATGCTTTAAAATTATAGTTTTTGTTTTCAAATGTTAAAATTGGGAATTTTATATTCTGGCACCACATCTTCAAACATCTTATAGTATTATGTGGTTAAATGAAATAATGCATATAAAAACATTTTAGAGGTATAGCACTATGAAAAATAGGAGTTAATAACAGTAATTGTGGAGTGAACGCTTTGCATCTGCACATTAGCCATGCACACATATATTTGTTTTCTTATTTTATAAAGTAGGTATTATAATCTATAATTTGTGGTCAGGTAAGCTGAAGTGCCAAGAAGTCAGGAGACTCCTCCAAATATCACACAGCTTTTTGCTGAAGTCAGGGACCAGACTCAGTCCTTCTGTCTCGCAGCTGGGACTTGCTGCATTTTTCCCACTTTCCCTTTCCATCTATTCCGCATGATTCATGAAGCAATTTTCTACCATCTCTCTAAGCTAAAAATGTAGATGACATTCAATTTTAAAAGTTTTAGTCCCTTTTGTCTCTTCTGTACTGACAGAATGTACAGAACGCCCTTATAATAAGAAATTGCCTTTTTACACGTTCAGAATATTAAAACTTATGCATTCACTCCATTTTCCCACAAGTTAGCTATCATCTTTGACGTGTATGTACTGGATTTTATTCTTTCCAGAAGAAGTGTAGTGTACCATCTGTATTTAGCACGGTGGCCACCATTGCCCAGAACAATGAGTTACTCCTGACAACTCTTGGAGAAAAGAAGCTTCCCCCTCCTCTGAAACTCAGATGGGATTCCAGTATGCAGCTCCCAGCACAGCTTGAAGAGCTTCAGTAGTTTACCATGGCCACTAGTTGTGTTCCCAAGGGCCTACCAATTTCATAAACCCTGCGTTGCAAAGGTTTGTTTTAAGAAGGGGTAGAGAAAGTAGTTTGGATTCTGAGATTGGTCAGTCATAGATTTGAGTCCCACTCTACCATTCCACTTGCTAAGTGGAAATGGCTTAACTCCTTCAAAACTCAGTATGTCTAGGTGGAATGTGAGAGTCATAATTAGTGAACAGAACTCCTGTGAAAATTACAAATAGTGGAAGCTACTTAGCACCATGCCTAGTACACAGCATGTAGTCAATAAATTGCGGCTACTTTAAAAACAAATGTATGCTAAATTTTAGATGGTATACAGACTGGGAAGGTATCATATTTTTCTCAGAAAATTTGAAGATACTGGTGAGGTGCAGTGGCTCACACCTGTAATCCCAGCACTTTGGGAAGCCAAGGCAGGTGGATCACTTGAGCTCAGGAGGTTGAGACCAACCTGGCCAACATGGTGAAACACTGTCTCTACAAAAAATAAAAAAATTAGCCAGGTGTGATGGTGTGTGCCTATAGCCCCAGCTACTTGAGAGGCTGAGGCAGGAGGATCTCTTGAGCCTGGGAAAGGTCAAGGCTGTAGGCTGTTGTGAGCCATGATTGCATCAGTGCACTCCAGCTTGGGTGACAGAGTGAGATCCTGTCTCAAAAAAAAGAAAGAAAGAAAAGAAATTTGAAGATGAATTACTAATAGTTACATGGAAGACTAAGCCAACAAATAAACAAGACTATTACTTACTTACGAAAAACAAAACAAATGGTACCTGACAGTAAAATCAGATCAAAGTAGACTAAGTCGTTCCGTTGTGACTTAAGTTTACCTAGCAATAAAAATGTAAATTCCAATAAAAAAGAAATTTAGGTGGTAGAACGTTTACTTCTTTTGGGAACAGAGTACACAGAAAGTGTATACATATAAATATTCAAAATACTTATACCTCTAAGGCAACTCCGTCCTTTGAGTTAAGAATCAGTCTTCCTTCATATGTGTTTATTCCTTTAAAATTTAGGATTATTTGAATGGTTCAGAGCCTAAACTACCAAATTAGAATTCTGATTTAGAATACACTTCCTGGCTGGGCCTGGTGGCCTACGCCTGTAATCCCAGTACTTTGGGAGGCCAAGGCGGGTGGCTTGCTTGTGGTCAGGAGTTTAAGACCAGCCTGGCCAACATGGCAAAACACCATCTCTACTAAAAATACAAAAATTGGCTGGGAATGGTGGTGTGTGCCTGTAATCCCAGCTACCTAGGAGGCTGAGACATGAGAATCACTTGAATCCAAGAGGCAGAGATTGCAGTGAGCCTAGATTGCCCCATTGGATTCTAGCCTGGATGACAGCGCCAGACTCCATCTCAAAGAAAAAAAAATAGACTTCCTGACTTGATTTGCACTTTCCAGCTGTGTGACTGGGGGAAGTGACTTAAATTCTCTGTGCTTCAGTTTTATCATGTGTAGAAACAAGGATCACACAGTTTCTACTTCATAGGGTTGTTGTGGTAAATACAGGAATAAGGTATGTAAAATGTGTAGAACAACGCAGAACATGCAGTCAGCATTACCGAATGGTTAGCTGTTAATGTCGTCAACATAGAGTAATTTCATAATTTTTCCTCTCCTTTATGAAGAAAGATCACCCTCATCTCCTCTGGTTTCTCATCATTTAGAACCTTGTATATCCGGGCATTTTCCAACAACCTAAACAAAATAATTTGTTTTTTTTACTTCCCACTTTATGTCTGCAGCCCTTTTCTTGGTTAGGGGAGAATGTGATTTACTAGGGGAGGCATCTGCTGAGCAACTCATGAACTACACACACAGTGGGGCTCCAGGCATTCAGGTGCTGGGGGCTCAGCATGGCCTGGGGCCACAGGGAGGGCGGTGTGGAGGATGTGAGCAGAGCAGGCCTTGGCTCACAAAGGGCAGGGGCTCATTCCAGTCCCACGGAAATGCACAAAGAAGTTATGGGACAAGCTTGTGACATCTGGTGGAAAGCCTCTGCTTGAATATCCCACAGGCACCTCCAATTCTAAGTTGAGTTTCAACCTTAAGTTATTGTCCCAGCTTCCCTGTCCCAAGCACATACTCAGCCCCTCCCCCCACACACACTCTCACTCTGTTCCCCCAAACTTAGGGAGGGCCCAGCACCACTGTGCATCTGCTTTCCAACTGAGAATCTGCTGAATTGTCCATGACTTTGCCCTGTTCTTGCTTGGGGTCTCCAACTGATCACAGAATGCTATTGATTCTCCTAAACATCTCTCAGGGTTATCCGCTTCCCTTCATCACAGCTGCCACTGCCAATTCATGCCATTGTAATTGTGTACCTGAATAATAAGGACAGGCTCCTAACGGTTCTCCCTAAATCCAGTCCCAACCAACAGGCAGAGTAAGGTTTCTGCAATACAAATCCGATTGTTCTTTTTGCACTTGAACAAAGTTGTCCCTACTTTCTGGGAGTTGCCGAGCTGCAGTAGAGGAACTGCGCGCCCTCCATCCCGCGGGAATACTGCCTCCCTCCGGCATTGACACTGACCTTCGTGCATCACGCCACTTAACGGTGAGCAGCTTTCCATGGGGAAAATAGGGCAGCAGAACATGAGTGGATTTCTCTTTAAACATCTTTGATATATTCCTACGGGTTCCTGGGTAGAGAGCAGTGGATGGAGCATGTGTGAAGACAGGGTTGGCTGATGCCCTTCAGTTTGTCTAGAAAGAGCCGCGGTGATGTGGACATTAAAATGCCCTTATTTGCACTCAGCAGCTGGAAACAAGTGGCGTATACACAAACATACAATTTGTGATTCAGTACTTCATAATTTATTTCATCTGCGTGGAATACCCTCCCATATCTGCCCCACCCATATAATTCCTGATTTTCTTACAAACCCAGTTTAAAAGGATGGTTTCTCTGAGAAACCTTTCGTGACCTCATGGAGTGGATGTGGGGACTCCTCTGTTCTGCCACCTCTGTGGATGTATCAGGCAACTCTGATCTATGTGTTTTTGGTATATTTCTCACATCTGCTCACACCTGATACTCCAGGGACCACATTCCTGAGCATGGCAGCCACTGCAAGGCTAAGACAGAGAGAGACTCTGAGAAGCTGGCCTAAGTGACAGGGAAAAGGATTTGTGTGAAGATGTGTGGAATGAGATTTTCTGTTCCCCAAAACCTGTAGGTGTGTCTGCACACTGGAGAGAAAGGATGACCTGTCCAAAGGTGAGGCAGCAGAGCGTACAGAACCTTTACAATTTGTGTAGTGAAACAGGAGCGAGGGGAGACCTCTCCCCGTGTGTCCCCTCCAGCCACACAGGACCTGAGCCACTTGAAACTTTTCCTTAAACAAGGTAAGCAGGAGATACATTATGTATGTATAATGCTTAAGCAATAATTTGGCTGTTATGTGTCCCAAATAATATGCTCACTGTTCTGCCACACTCTTTCCTTTGACTTAATTTCCACTAAAACTTCCTAACGTAGGCATTTTATACCCTTTTAGGGATAAAGAAACTGAAGCTCATGGAAGTTAACTTACCCGAGTCACACAAGTAACACATAGGAGTTCTGAAACTCTAACTCACCCACCAAGTCCACACCTGATCACTGTGCCATGCTGCCCCTTTGCTTCTGCTCTTTCATGTAGATTTACAACTTGCTTTATACATAGTCTTGTGCTAGAAGCAGTCATGGCTTACTCATCTGTGTACCGTAAATGTAGCAAAGTGCACGGCATGGTGTAGGGAGCAAAACATACTTGATGAGTAAATGAAAGAATGGGAGAATCATTAGAGGAAGTAGACTATCAAAAGCACTGCCATGAAGGCAGCTGTTTGCCTAGGATTGATCTTGCTTCTGGCGTTCCAGGAAAGTGTTGATTTTGCCCAATTTAATTGTCCAGTATTTTATGTTTCTATGGGCACAAGCAAGCCGAGGTGTTCACTCACCTGTACCGCGCACGCAAGCGCTGAGAGAGGCCGAGCTGCCAGCTGCCTGTACCCCTCCTTCCCTGCTCTACTTCCTGACATTCTGAGGTTCAAGGATTTACCTGCTCATTCTGCAGATTTTCTGTGACAGGCTTCTAATGGTTCTCCCTAAATCCAGTCCCCACCCAGCAGCCAGAGTAAGGTTTCTGCAGCACGAATCCGATTGTTCTTTTTGTGGATAATAAGGACAGGCCCCTAACGGTTCTGTCTCAAGGAAGGCACTGCAGCCTGAAGTGAACACTAGGAGTTTTAAAACAAAAAGGAAAGGAAATTAGGCTGTAAGATTTATTTGTATTAATTATATGCAAAGCCAAGAGGAACATACAAGTAAAAAGTTACTGAGTATGGGCCGGGCACGGTGGCTCACACCTGTAATCTCAGCACTTTGGGAGGCTGAAGCGGGTGGATCATGAGGTCAGGAGTTTGAGACTAACCTTTCCAACATGGTGAATCCCCATCTCTATTAAAAATACAAAAAAAAAAAAAATTAGCCGGGCATGGTGGCACGTGCGCGTAATCTTGGCAACTCGGGAGACTAAGGCAGGAGAAGCACTTGAATCTGGGAGGCGGAGGTTGCAGTGAGCCGAGATGGCGCCATTGCACTCCAGCCTGGGTGACAGGACGAGACTCCAGCTAAAAAGAAAGATACTGAGTATCTCAACTGATGTCGACTTTGCCTCAGTTTTTCTGATTACTAAAGAGAAGGTGTCTATAGCCCACCTTTATTCCTCTCTGCTTAGAGGCCTCTAAATTAGTTGACATTTTTTATACAGGCTATTTAAAGCCAGTCTGTAAGCCGGGTGTCAAGTACTGTTGCTTCTGCTTTGCTCACTTCAACCAAGTCAGCCTCGTTCCCTCCTGGTTTATTCTAGACTTGGATTAAATCTTGTGAAAAGCAGCCACCATTTTTATTTTCTGTAAAATTTTTAAAATTAATATTCTCCACTCATGACATTAATATTGTTGTCCCATGAAAGACATTTCTCTTGAAATGTTGAATGATTTATGAGTTACCTTTTCCCTGTTCATTATTGCCAGTCTTATTTTGAAAAGAATTTTATTTATTTATTTATTTTTGAGATGGAGTCTTGCTCTGTTGCTCAGGCTGGAGTGCAGTGGCTCCATCTCAGCTCACTGCAACCTCCGCCTCGCGGGGTCAAGCAATTCTCCTGCTTCAGCCTCCTGAGTAGCTGGGACTACAGGCATATGCCACCACACCGGGCTAATTTTGCATTTTTAGTAGAGATGGGGTTTCACCATGCTGGCTAGGCTTGTCTCAAACTCCTGACCTCAGGTGATCATCTGCCCCACTCTCGGCCTCCCAAAGTGCTGGGATTACAGGCATCAGCCACCGCGCCCAGCTGGAATTAATTTTTTTTAAAGGTACACCTTAACAAATTGTAAGATGTTTATTTATTTATGAAAATTTGGAAACTCAGATAAATAAAAAGGAAGAAAATAGAACATATTTGTTAACTATTTACTCTGTAGTAAACATTATTAAGATTTTGAAGAATGTACTTTATCGTGTATACATTTGTCTGTGTTTAAATAATAGAATCGTATTTACATGGGGTTTTAAAATCTACTTCTTCCAAATAGTCCTACTGTATATCATTAGTTTTATAAAACACCATTTCAAATGATTGGTTCCTGTTCCATTTCACAGATGCACCATAAATTTAACTCAGCCTATGTTGCTGAGCATTGAGATGATTTCCAACTTTTTGCTATTATAAGTAACACTTGATAATCACTTTTAAAGCTAAATTTTTGCCTACTCTAATTATTATTTTCTTTGGATTTGATGAGTAACTTTATATTTGTATTAATCACATCTTATAATAATTAAGTTAAAAATTAAAAACAAAGGAATGTGTGAAATTAAGCCAAATGTTGAAAAGAGTATTTGTTTTGGGAACAAAATCACCATTGGGAGGCGAGACTGTGTGGTCTTGAACAGAGAGAGGTTACCATGATAGAGTAACTGGGGATTCTCTTGTTTTGGGTTGTTCCTGAATTCGCCCTTGAGGACTCTTTTCTGGCAAATCACCTGTGTCATGAGTCTGACGTTAAGACTCATTAACTGTCTCTCCAAAGCAGAGAGCACAAAGATAAATCCCCCACAGCAAGGAAGCAGCAGTATTGGAGTATCCTACTGGGGCTTCCAGTCTCGCCAATTCAAATCAATCATCTCTCCCAAATTCTCTTTCTCTTTGTCCTTGAACATAAACAAACAAGACTTTCTCATACTAAGCATGCTACTGCCAACAATTATGAAAAAAATAGGCCGGGATTTGTCCCATTTGGACAGAAATACTATCTGGGTTTTTACAGAACATATTTGCCAAACCCTGATCTAGATAAATAGGTGATTTTAGATTGGATAATTCTTTTTATGTTGAATGATGGTAACATAAACATAACTGATTTGGAAAGACACGTCGTTCAGTATTCACAGGTAAGGAACAAGGCTAGTGAATGAGCTTGTGTCTGCTACCTGTTTTTCATGGTGTACTCCCTCATTAAATGCCTTGGCTGGCATTTTTGACAACACCTCTAGTTGTCTGCTAGCAGAGAATTAATGTTGACCAGCTTTCAAAGTGCCTAACTCTTATTTTTGTGTTTCAGACATAAGATCATGGATAAATTATTCTGTGCGGCCTCTTGAGTGGCAGGCCAGCCCGTCTAAGAATAACAGCAACGAAGATCGACTTGCTTCTTTCATTATTTACACGTGCATCCTCATCAACCACTTTATCTGACACCTATGCCGAGAGTCCTCACACGCTTGCAGCTTAAATTCAGCATCAGAGATGTGTGAACAGGCTTCAAAGGCAGCTTCCGAATGTGCTGTCCTTTTAGGATCACAGCCCAGGAAACCTCACGGGATCTGGTGGCTTCTCTTGAGAAAAGTTGGGCTGCACTGTGTGACTGATGCGCAGAGGAGACGCTAAGGAAGATGGATGCTTGATGTTGCGGCTGAGCCGGCCCCAGCCCTCCTTAGACACTCACAGCCTTTTCCATCTTCTGGAATGCTGCCATCAGGTCGTCAAGGAAAGTCATGAGTGGGAGTCACGGGACAGTTATTTATTTCCAGCCACTCGTTCGCTTGCTGAAACACAAGCAGGACCTTCACACACACAATATTCTGACACCATGCTAGTGGATGTGCTCAACGCAGTATAATGAGGTAGGAAGGCTGGGCGTTGGGACCCCAGTGGCCAGGTTTAAACTCGTTCTGCTATTCCTTTGTCAACATAGTAAGAGGCACTTAACTGCTCCGAGTGTCAGCACCCTCCCCTGGAAGATGAGGTGTTTCTCATAGGGCTGTTTGAGAATTAATGTGACAATGTGGGTAACATACCTCGTTGCATACCTAGCAGATGTGCAGTAAATATTATCATATTATTTCCATCCACTAGGTCCTACACTCTTTTGATGTTTTGAGGCACATAATACTTGCAACAGGCCCACAGAAATGCTATACTCTTAAAATGGCCGAAAAGACACACACACTCACACACACACACTCACACACACATACACACACTACTTACTTGTATGCAACATAAACATAATCTTTGCATAACTCAGTGGGGAAAGAACACCCAGTCTGGCTCTCAGTGTGGTGATTCATCTCTCTGGCTTATATTCTTCATCTGCAAAATGAGAGGATGGAACCAAACGCTCTCGTAGCGCCGTGCCGTTGACCAATTTCTGTGGTACTCCAATCCTGATACCTGTGAGTGTGTTGCCCACAGGTCTCCATTATCCATTCATATTTATTTGAATTGGTACACAGTACAATACTGCATTTGTACTTGGCCTGGAAATGCGATTCTGTACTTTAACATATGCATGAAAAAAAAAAAACTGTTAGCCGGGGGTGGTGGCTCATGCCTGTAATTCCAGCACTTTGGGAGGCTAAGGTAGGCAGATCATCAGGAGTTCGAGACCAGTCTGGCCAGCATGGTGAAATCTCTTCTCTACTAAAAATAGAAAAATTAGCTGGGCATGTTGGCGTGTGCCTGCAGTCCCAGCTACTTGGGAGGCTGAGGCAGGAGAATTGCTTGAACCTGGGAAGCGGATGTTGCAGTGAGCCAAGATCGCACCATTGCCACTCCAGCCTGGGTGATAGAGCGAGACTCCGTCTCAAACAAAACAAAACAAAAACAAAAACAAACAAACATATGCATGAATATGAGATTTTGTAAATTTGCTTTAAATAATATCATGAAGTCCCACCTTCTGGCTTCTCTGTCTTCTGCTCACAGCTGAACACATCAGCCTCTGGTTTCCTGCTCTGCGAGGAATGGCTGGATTTCATCTGCTGGGGACGAGTGTCATGGTAAGCTAGCCTTCTTGTCTCTGCTCTCCTCTCATGCTCTTGCTCTCTCTTTCTGTGCAGTTTTTCTCATCACTACTTCCTCATTTGGGGAAGGAATGAAGTACTTTGGTTTACATTTCCTAGTGATTTGTAGACTGCATGTGGGGATGAAAGCCAGAGACATGGAATCATATGAACAGTAAACGTTTCTGCTTAACTGTGTCAGCATGAAGCAAGCAATACGACTGAGAGTTCATCAGATTCTTTTCCAGAATATGATTGTTATTTGCACTGGTTTTATCTTCTCGTGGCTGATTTCCTTTACAGAACTGAAGTGGTGTCTCTGATCTCCTGAGATTGTGTGCTTCACTCTCTCCTTTTTATATCACACTGCAAGCTGTTATGAGTACAGCAGTGAACAAAATAAATCCTCCTGCAGTAGGCAGATAATCTCTACTCCATGTAATAATTATCAGATCTCATGGGAATTTGTATTTAAACTCACTTCAAAATGATGGCCCTCCTCTCTGAAACTGCTTCATTGTGTCTAATATAATGTGATCATAACCATGGTGGGATGCATAAAGCATCTCCTAAGAGGGAAGGGATGGAGAAAGTTAATTATATTTAATGGCCTTTGATCTCCCAAGAGTATAGTTCTTTCCACCTGATAGAAAAGAGTGGACTGAGAAACCAGGAAATCTTATAAGTAGCTTACCTATTGCGTAAAAGGTGAGTGGTCCACTTGTACTGTATATCAAAGCTACTGTCTAAATGAGTAGCATTTAGAATTGTGTGTTCCTTAAAGAAAAGGTGGCAAGAAGAATAAGGGTCAAAGCTAACACTAAAAATAAAAGAAGAAATCCTTTTGAATCTCCAATCGTATGTCTGCAAAAACAAGGTTTTTTTGTTTAATTATGGCAACTATCCTGAAGGCTTTACGTATTGGCAAATATAGCAGATAATGAACTGTTGATCCATAAGTTGTTCAGGAAATGCAAAGCTTAACTAAACTATTTTCCCTTGGAAGGTACATTGATGTAGTGTGTGGGTGGGCAATCTATTGATCCACTCCCAAAATTCCTCTGACCCACATTGATTAAAAAGGAAAGAAAAAAAAAAACTCTTGAATATACTCTCTCAGCCCAGTTGACATCTAAGAAATAATCCTGTAAAAAGAGAAGCACCTGGGCTTCCCTAAATCTGATGTCCATGTCATGCTATTCTGCCTTGTGACCCATTTTGAGTTTTATCAGTGCCACATGTAAAAAATGTAGCACTGATAAATCTTTCGCCTTGAAGCAGATACTTGCTGCATAAGTGAAGTGCCTGGACTTTATCTTGCCTGTAAGGGCCAGGAGCACAGATAACCTCTTTGAAGATGTCTCCTTTTTCACTCATTTCTGAAATAAGGTGAGTTGGGGCCAGGTTGTAGTGGGGATTCTTGTTTCTGATGAGAGATCTACTACTTTACCTGTAATGCCTTGTCAACAGTCGAACCAGAGGGACTCCATCTTGCGTGAGGGCTAGGACAATGAGGCAGGGACTTGTTGGGCTGCATTCCCAGGAAGTGACCCATTCCCAGCTCTAGATGTTTACAGTTAAGGGAACAAATTAATAGTGTTTATTAAACAGGCCCAGACCTGGGAGTGTGCAGATATCCCAATATCCGGAGAACAAACGCATTCCTAATTTTGCTTTAAAGATAATAATACTGATTCTTTCAAAATATAGTAATTAAGAAAATTAATTTTTTATCACAAACCACTGTGGCAAAGCACATCTTGCGTGAGATCCAAGCACCCTCTCGTGGGGTCTGGATTGTGACCCCTTTCTGGTAACACACCCTAAGAACCTTAAAATTCTAACATGGAGCTCATCAGAGTCAGACACAGTAAGAAGAGTACTGCAGTGAGCTGGGAAAGAGAAGCTCATTATCTTCATGACTTAGATCTCATTTTAACTTATTCATCGGCTTAGTTAATGTATATCCATTATATATCTAGTATGTGCCAGGCACGGTGTCTAATGGAAAGATGAATTGGTTTGATTACTTGGAAAGAAATAAGTAAATCACATCCACACTGAAATGTAATAAGCCTTGCAACAAATATACATACACAGTGCTGGGGAAGAAAAGATACGGGAGAATCGAAATGTTAAAACGTGCGCTCTGAATGAAGAGACCCCCAAACAGGCTTTGTGTGAGCAACATGGCTGTTTACTCACCCCGGTGCAGGTGGGCCGAGGCCAAAAATGGAGTCAGCAGAGGGCGGTGGGATAGGAGTTGGTTTTATAGGTTTGGGGTGGGCAGCATAAAGTTACAGTAGTTACAGTTGGCGGTTTTTTGCAGGCTGGGAGGGGGTCGTAGGGTGTGCAGTCTCAACCCAACCTCAACCGAGGTTGGCCAGGCTCGGTTACAAAGTCCAATGGTCTTGTCAGTCGAGGCCAGAATAAGAAACAACAGAAGAACGTCTCAGGTTAGTTAGGTGGCAAGGGTTGGTCGTTTCTTCCAGGAACTCATCTGGGGTGCCTGTGCAGGTCACAGAGATTGCCATGCCAATCGCGGCACAGTCAGACCTTACACTAGATTATTAAGGAAGTTTCCCTAAGGTGTCAGTAAGCATTTGCTTGATAAATTGGAACAGTGGATAGTGCCTCATATATCCAGGTGGGATGTACAGAGGCATGATTTGCATGACTCATTGGAAGTGCTCAAAGCAGTTGGATCTGTCTATTGCAGAAATTGCAAGTATTGAGAGCATCAGAGATGAGATTAGAGGAACAGAGGGTGCTCCAGCTGTAAAGGGACTTGCGTGCTAATGAAAGGAGTTTTCACTTTAGAAAGAAAGCCTTGGGGAGCCACTGAAGGACAGCAGGAGATTGGCATGACCAGTCGTGTAACCTCTGACAGCTCTGCAGACATGCAGATAAATAAAACCAGGGCAGGAAGAACTGCATGTGTTCCTGAAAGACAAACTGACAAGAAAGCAATCAAGCAAGGAATGATTAAAGCCTGAGTAATCATCATCAATTTTAATTGAATACATATCATAAGCCATTAGCATGCTAAGTATTTTGTAAACATTATCTCATTTACTCTTCACGAGGAACCTATGAGTGGGTACTCTGTACTCACGTCAGTGGCAAAGGAACTGGAGACTCAGAGAGTTTAGATCTCGTGACTGACATTGCACAGGTGTTGGCAAAGCAGAATTTAGATCCAGCTCAGTCTGACTTCAGAATGCATGCATCAGGTTGCATCAGGCTGTAACCCAAAAGTATCTGAGACAGATTTAGAAGTTTATGTTGCCAAGGTTGAGGATGTGCCTGGACTGTGGACTGTGCTTTTTCCAAAGAAGGTTTTGGGAACTTCAGTATTTAAGGGGGAAAGAGCAGGCAGGAGGAGAAGGAGGAAAGAAAAGAAGTGGTGGGAGGTGGAACCTAGGCAGTGTGGTAATTACGTTCTTCAAGGGAGGCTTTGATTAGCACTCACAAAGTCTTCATTTTACATGTGAAAAGAGGAGTGGTGGAAAAAGTCAAGTATGCCCTTTTCTTGGCAAATGTACATTTCACATGAGATAAAGTAAGGCTATGAAATTACAGTTGTCTGCTTGGGAACAAGAGGAAGGCAGTTTTTTTGTGTGGCTTGCTTTCCCTTTGATAGTGAGTTTGGGGTCCTGAGATTTTATTTTCCTCTCACAAAGCCATATTTCCAAAGTTACTGGTAAGAGTAACTTGAAGGACAATTTTGCCATTCATCAAAGAGAATTCAGGTGTAGACACAGAGTGTTGGGGGAAAGATACTGAGGTGTTTTGCGGATGTGCTGAGTTTGAGCTACCTAAAAAAACCCTTAAAGCGTGAGCAAAAATGGGGTTGAAATTGTTTTGTGAAAGCCATAAAATGCTCTATACTAAGTAAAATCCATGGGTTTGAATATGCTATTTCAGAAGACAAGCACCAAGTAGCAATAGTGACATTCTGTTTTACTTAGGATCGTACTCTTTGAAGAATTATGGCACTATCAGAAATCTTTTTGCTGCATACAATGTGATACTTAAAACTAACACTTAAAACAAGCAGATATTAATTGCTGTTTGTAAAACTCCTCCAAATTACAGACGTGAAAATACAGGCAAAAAGTGGGAATTTAATCCAAGACTGTGATACTACATTGGCATGCCTTAACTTGCTCTTATTTTGAAATTTGCTTTAGAAGGTTTTGTTAGTAGCGCATCAGCTTTTGTTTTATTTTATTTCAAAATAGAACCTTATTACAATTTAAAGGAGAAAAAGGAAATGGAAGGAAGAAGGTTTATAACTTAATATTGTGACTTTTTTGATGGCCACGTGTGAACCAGACAACCCTGAAGGCTTTGTTCTACTGAGCAAATATGCTGCACATCTCAGAACATGCTGGACTCATCCAGATCCACTGGCTTATAAGTTACTTTCATCTAAGAACCGTCACTGACTGCTGTGAAGGTGTAACAGCCTGAGGGTTCTTCTTGCCCACTGCCCAGAAAAGCCAATTCACTGAGAACAGCAGGTTTTGCAGCACAGAAAGAGTTTGATAATCACAGGCCAACCAAGCAGAAGGATGGGAGAGAGTTCTCAAATCTGCCTCCCCAAGAATTCAGAGGCAAGGGTTTTTCAAGGACAGTTTGGCTGGCAGGGGCCTACGGAATGGGGATGCTGATTGGTTGGGTCAGGGATGAAATCATCGGAGACGGAAACTGGCTTCTTATGCTTAGTCAGTTCCTGGGTGAGGGTCACAAGACCAGATAAACCAGTTTCTCAGTATGGGTTACTGGGCCAACTGGTGCCAGCTGATCCATGAGAGTGCAGGGTCTGAAAAATAACTCAAACCCCATCTTAGGTTTTATAATACTGAAGATATCTATAGGAGCCATTGGGAAGGAAGTTAGTTTCAGGAAAGGACTGTTCTTTGCTTAAACTATAAACCAAATTCCTCCCATAGTTAGCTTGGCCTATGCCCAGGAATGAACAAGGACAGCATGTGAGGTTAGAAGCAAGATAGATTCAGCTATGTCCAGTTACTTTCACTGTCATAATTTTTGCAAAGATCGTTTCAAACATCTTGCTTGGACTGTACTTTTGGGTCCATGGGGCTGGACATGCAAAAGTACAGGGAGAGAGGCAGAACTAATGCAGAGCCGAATACATGTAGACTTCATGAGACAGCCATCGTGGGGTGGAGATAAATAACGTGGAGAGAGGAGAAGGGACACTTGTTTGGAGAGTGGAGTTGGCCTTCCACACAGTGCTGTTGGAGAGGATCTTGCTGATGAGGTGACATTCGCACAGGGAACTGGGTGAAGACACTGTCATTCAGGTGTGTGAGGAAAGGAAGTTGTGTGTGCTGGCTTCACTGCGGTGCTGAGTCGCAGTCTTCACGGGGTGGTGCTGTGCTGGAGTGATACCTTTGCAGGCACAGACCAGAAGCCTGTGGCAGTGATATGCATTTTCATAAGTAACATTTGATGCTATGGCCAGTAAGATAATAACATATTCATCTTGGGTACAATAACCACCTTTCAAACCAGAGCAACTTTATCCCAAACACTGCATTTAAAAAGACTTTATTGCTGTGGAACAGAGAGCAGGGCATCCAAGATGGTTAGTAACATTTAAATTCACCTTTCTACGATATTTTATAAACTTAGCTTTTCTAGAGCCAAACAGTAAACGACACAGGTTAAACCAAATTTCAGCTTCTCAGGGCAAGTATCATGATGGTTCTTTCCAAGTTTCTCTATCCTTCCTTGCCTGACCATTGCCATAAAATGATGGTTTATGAGAAGAAATTTAATATCAGTTGCAACCTATGTCTTGAGGAGAATTAACCAAACAACACATCTATTTTATTTTACAGAGTTTTCTATAGATACTGTGTTTTGAACTATTTGTTCTCTGCATGTATAAGAAATAGGCTTTGACAAATCTTTCCAGCACCAAATTCAGGGTTAGCTAATTTAATGTTCATTGTCCTAACTTTATCTAAGGGTCTTATGAATCAGTCCCAAGTTACTCCCTTCCCAGTGCTTAGTCTATGATTGTCTGAGATGGTTGTCTTTAGTCTCCTTTGCATCTAGGTTGAGTTCTACAGCAAAATTCTCGTGTCTCCTAACACAGAAGTCTCTTTAGATGTACAGCTCCTAAATCAGAATATTTCACTTTTATCTTTTGCCTCCTACTAAATGTCAAGCTTCTTTCCAAACTCTCCACTTTGCAGCTTATACTCTGTTAAATTGGAAAATACTTATCACCTCATAAAATTGTATGCAGCCAGCATAGATAATAAATGTAGGCAATTAAATAAAGAAGCTGTGGTTTTTCGAGCTCAGTGTGAACCTGGTTTCTAGTTCGAATAAACATATATTTGGACATTTCAGCATTAGGTTTCAAATCTTATTACTAAACAAGACAGATATACATCAGGTGATTCAGTTCTCTAAAGGCCAAGCAAAGAAACAATTATAATTCCAGAGCAGCCGTAACAGTAAACACATTCTTGTGGCTTTATTCCAATGTCAGCACTTCATTTTAATGATAACTGGATCTCAGCTGTTATTGTGAAATCCTTGAATGTACTTAACAACCTGCTTAGAGTATGTTGCGTTTATAGAGATGACCAAATGAAGCTTGAAAATTTATTACAGGGAAATTGTGCAGATTATATGGGAGATATTTATTGCAAGGTAGGGCTGAGCAGCAGCACACAAAATGTAAAGATTTGAATAGAACTGCCCTGAAGCAGGTGGAGCCAAGCCGCCACCGCTCTTCATCATCATCAGGTGTCTCCTCTAACCAGTATATTTCTCTTAATTCTTCATTAGCAACTGCCAGAGCGCTCCCAAGAGTATAACAACGCTAATATGATAATTTGTAGCACTTTGCAGTTTGCAGAGCATTTTTTTTCACACATATCATCTTTTTAATGCTGTTAACAATCCAATGAAGTAGGCATTATTATGGTTATTTTATATGGGAGAAAAGAGGCTTCGTGACATTGACCTAACATAGCTAGCTGAGTAACGATGGCCTTCTTCCTCCCAATGAAATGTGTATTTGTTTGGGTTTTGCTTTGTTTGGCTGTCCAGCATGCACTTCCCTCTCCTTATTAACAGGGGAAGAGAAGGTTGTCACCATTGTGTGTGTTTCTGTGGGTCATTAGGGCCCTGCCTTCGACTGGAGAGGCTGACAAAAGCCATATCCCCCTCTGAAGACCTGGCAGCAAGGGTGAGGTTCACCGCCTGGGATGAATACATTTGTTATCCCGGACTTTGAATCTTGAGGGAAAAGAAATGCAAAGATAAAGCAGCGGCCAGCACACACTTAGAATTTGTTAGGTTTGTCTGGCAGTGATGACATTTGCAAAAAAAAAAAAAAAAAAAAAATACAACATCAGCCAGGCGTGGTGGTGTGCGCCCATAGTCCCAGCTACTTGGAAGGCTGAGGCAGGAGAATCGCTTGAACCCGGGAGGCACAGGTTGCAGTGAGCTGAGGTCACACCACTGCATTCCAGTCTGGGTGACAGAGTGAGACGCTGTCTCAGAAAAACAAAACATAACAAATAAATAAGAACCTGCTTAATCATATACATAATACATATTTCCTCTACTCCCTTGAAAAATGTGCCTTCATAAAATCCCAAGTGGCCAGCTTTGAGTTTAGAATTCTTAGATAGCTTGAGCTTGTGGGAATAGTGGCCTCCAGCGTTTGGTCTTAGTCTGCGAGCCCTTTTCCCCTAGAGTTTCACTATTGGCTACATTTTGCTCTGTAAGAAATTTGTGCCTACACAAGCGGACGGCCTGGGCCTGACCTATAGATCTAAGCTGCATCCATAACCCCCAACAGAAAGCTGCACCTTCACTACTCCTTAGCTGGGTCCGCCAGCGCGCAGTTTCTATTTGAGTGGGTGGAGCCTGCGAAGAGGACTGCGTCGGCTTTGAAGTGGGTTCAGGACTACTCCTGCAAAGAATTCCAGGGTCATATGTGACTCAACATGGTCTAGAAGGCTCTGGGTAACATGTATGCTCAACTTCAGAGACTCTTGCCTCTGGGACAAGGTCACATGATCAGAGTTTCTTTAAAACCCGCAGCTGGGGCAATGGCCCTTCTTGCCTGGGTCTCAGAGTGGTCCTGGGTACTGACATTCCATCTAGGAATTGGTTGCAACTTGGCTTCTAGAACTTCTTTCTTCTTACTGGTTGTTTAAGCAGGTCCTCCTACATCATCTTTGTTTTCTGAGCCCTCTACATACTTCTAGTTGATTCGTTTATCTTAAAATATCCAATCTCATTTTTTTTTCTTGTTGTACCTGGGAACCTTGCTAGATACACACAGTGTATCATTTTTCCCCACAGAATGAGGATTGGTAGCAGATTAGCAATGATTGGACAGTGATTGATGAAAACAGCTAATGATAGTCTGAGCAATGTTAAGTCTCATCTGTCTGTGATTAATACTCCACTGTCACTATGGAAAAACAGGCAGGTAGAACTACTCTGCCTCACTCTCTATTCCATCAGGCTCACCGTTTCTTATTGTCTTCCTTCTAAGGTAGTGCGAGTTAATACTGAGGAGCAACACAGTACTTTGTGTTGCTTGCTGTTAGCGCTAAAATGCAATTTGGTTATTTTTTAAAATTAATTAAAAATATCTTACATATTGCCAAATCAACAGATACTCATTATAAGAAAGACTTGTAAGTATAGATGAATAAAAGGAGACATATGATAATCCTATGCTTATGCAGCCCAGAGATAACCATTGCTATTAATAGACAACTCTCTGTGCATATCTTTAAGAAAAAAGATCACATTATACATGCTCATTTAAAACTATAAATATTAAACTTCATATTATAAACATTTTCATTTCAATAGGCACATTCATAGCTTTTTTAAAAGGGGAGAATATTGAATCTTTAAATAATGTAAAATTGTCTAAACTTACACTTAATGTTGGACATTTTGGTTGTCTTAAATTTTTATTATCAGAAACATTATTAATTAATATTCCTGAAGTGAAGTAATTATAAATGTGGTTATTTCCAAAGGATATATTTCTATGAGTAGAATATTTATTTCAAAGAATTTTCATACCTAGAGTAATTTAATACTATTTAAAGACCCATGTAGAGTAATTGTAAATTGAACAGTATTCATCTAGCATACATTTTGATTAAGAATTGGTAAAGTATGATTAAAATCAACTGTTATTTGTGGTTAAATTTATTCATGCACTACACTTTGGCAAGATTTTTAAATAAATCTGGAGGGAGATGAAGATTTTTTTCATTTAAGTATGATACAGTTTGCTGTTTCTCTTTTTTCAAACAACTTTGTTAGATATAATCTTCACACCACAAAATTTACTCACTTATAAAGTACAATTTAATTATTTTTAGCATATTTACAGAGTTGTACAGCTATCATCACAATCAGTTTTAAAACACTTTTTGTGATCTCAAAAGTAAATTCTGCACTCAGTTGGGGCTCCTAAATCTCCCCATTTCCCAGCCTTGGATAACCACCTGTCTAGCTTTTGTCTCTATAAATTTGCCTATTCTGGACATTTGCTATAAGTGGAGTCATACAGTCATCCTTGGTGACTGTCTTCTTTCACTTAACATGATTTCAAAATTCATTCATGTTGTAACGAGTATCAGTACTTAATTCCTTTTTATTGCTGGATAGTATTCCATTGTGTGAATGACTGCACTTGTCCCTTCATCAGATGGACTTTTGGGTTGTTTCCACTTTGGGGCTAGTATGAATAATGCTGCTATATACATTTGTGTACAGATTTTAGTGCAAACACATGGTTTCATTTTTCTTGGGGATTTTCCTACACCTAAAATTGCTTGATTATATGGTAACTCTGTTTAACTGTGTGTGTGTGGGGAACTGCCAGACTGTTTTCCAAAGAAGTTGCACATTTTAAATACCCACCAGCAGAACATGAGGGATCCGATCTCACTGCGTCCTTACCAGTACTTGTGATTATCTGTTTTTTCTACTATAGCCATTCATTTCACACTTAGGGTGAAGTGGCATCTAATTTTGGTTTATATTTGCACTGATGGCTGATAAAGTTTTTCTCTTTCTCTCTTTTAATATTGGCCCTTTAAAAAAGTCTAAAAAGATTACAAGCAAGATATTAACTCCATTTCACAATCTTTTATGTCAATAACTGAATCAGCTTTCTTTTAAAAATTATTTTCTAAATGAAATAATTCAACCCAGTCAATGGACCTATAGTTATTGTATTTTAAAAAATTGTATGGTTCTAATAGATGATGAAATAACAAAACATTATTCTATTTTCTTATAAATGCAGACAATTATTATCTGTATGTGGTTTACAAATATTTATTATTTTATCAAGAGTGATGCTAAACTTCAGTCATTTTCTATTAATAAAGAGGTACTAGATATCTTTCATCAGATTGCTATATTCTCTGATAGAAAAATTGAAATATACCTTTAAAAATATTTTTTAACAGATCTGTAACTTAAGATTCATTATAAATTTCCTATTTAGTGTGCTTAAAAGTTTTATCAAAAAGGTAACTTTTGACAGTTAATATTTGACTCAGTTCAAAGTAGGATATACAGTATGAACCAATGGTGATATAATATTAAATAAACACAATGTAGTGAACAATTTAATTGAATATTGAAAGTTATGTCTTGCTTTAGATGAAATAACTCTGTGACAATACTTTGAAAATATATGTAAATAAATATATAGCTTTATTTTCTAATATAAAAATGGGCCGGACATGGTGGCTCACTCTTGCAATCCCAGCACTTTGGGAAAGCGAGTTGGGTGGATCATTTGAGGTCAGGAGTTCAAGAGCAGCCTGGCCAACATAGTGAAACCCCATCTCTACTAAAAATATGAAAATTAGCTGGGTGTGGCAGTGCACACCTGTAATCCCAGCTACTCAGGAGGCTAAGGCAGGAGAATCGCTTGAACCTGAGAAGTGGAGGTTGCAGTGAGCTGAGATCACACCACTGCACTGCAGCCTGGGGGACACAGCGAGACTCTCTCTCAAAAAAACAAAAAAAATGGCATTCAATCCTGAGGTAACAAACTTCAATACACTTGAGACTCTGAAGAAAAACTGAAGGACAGAGTAGTAAATTTGCTTTCAATAAAAAATCCACCTGTATGTATTGTAGGTCTCAGGTGGATTTGCAGAAAATTTTGTTCTCAAATGGATAAAAGCATACAAACTTCTTTGAATTCAACAAAAACTATTCAGAGAGCAACATTTGAGGTGTAAGCTGGAACAGGTATTCATCAACAAGCTTAAAGCTGGCTCCCAGGGCTGCTGGAAGAATCAAGCTTTATATTGACGTGTATTCTAAGAGAGGATTTCAGCTCTCCGTTTCATCAAGGACAAGACTGCTGAGATTCAGATCTAATCTCTTGACTTCTGGAGAACAGGCCAAACAGATGACATGGCCAGATGGAAAGAGTCATAATAAAGCTGAGAAAAGAAAGGCCATGAAGAAATCCTACATGAAGATACCTACAGGATTGTTTCTGCTAGCTTTGACCTTTGCTGCCTTAGCCTGGCCGCTGTCTAGCTGTGTGACCTTGAGCCAATTGCTCCATTTTTCTGGCCTTCATTTTCCTCATAAGTAACATGAAGAACGGCTGTACGTTAGGGTTATTGTGTGAATTAAATGAGATGATGTATGTACAAGCAAGTATCCAAGTGCAACCTTCTTAATTTCTCTGACATGTGATAGGCATTCAAAAATAATAATAACTTGACTACTTACTCTATGTCAAGCACATTTTAAGTGTCTTACTGACTCATATAATCTTCACATCAACCCTAAGAGGAAGATGTATTAAACAAACAAGGCACAGAAATTAAAATACAAAAAAGTTCGGAAACTTACGTAAGATCCCACAGTTTCTACCTAAATGTGTCCAGATGAATATGACTTTCCAATCATAACATAAAATCTAGTGTATGTTAATGTATAATAATTTTTGTGCCCAAACTAAATTACTTTCTTAAAAATTACTTTATGAATAATATGAAATTTATGAAAGAAATCAAGAAAAAATGGCTTATTTCATGGGTTTTGTAGTCATTCTTGATAAGATGATTTAATGAAAGAACATAATTTGCTTTCCAGCAGACTATTTCATAGGTCACATAACATGATTAATGTAGTGTTTGAGTCAATTAAGTTATCTTGGACCAAGTCTTAGTGATTCTAAAGACAGGTGACTGCATGACTTGAATAAGTACGTTATCTCAAAGCCAAAAAGAAGAGTCAGCACCCTGCTATGCTGTAATTAAAACAGTCATCCAATCACAAAATTGTTCACCCTCTCTTCAAGTGTGTTAAACACCCTGGCATTGCAAGTCAAGCCCCAGACTTGAGGTGCTCAGAGTGCACTGCACGTCTCCAGGCTAATGCCCACTGGTGGCGGGAGGAGAAGGGGAAGGAACAGGCCCTTGAGTCCTGCAGGAGAATCTGGGCAGCTCAGCTGGGTCTACTGCAGTTCATTCCCTGCTGTACTTGTTTTGCTTCTTTACATAAATGTTGGGGCAGCCTCTCCAAGGATTCCAGTGAGTGTCCGCAAGGAAAATGACAGGCCTGACCACTGCAGTTGGTCTCAGGACCCACGCCTACTGCACAATGCCCCTCTTCTACTATCCATCCTAGATTCCACTCACTCTCAGATAATCACTTCTGCTCTTCTAGATGGGTCGTCTACTGACGTGAAATCCTGGGTACTGTACCTGCTTCAGGCTGGGACTGCCATACTTGTCCATTTATGAAAACAATTGGTCAAGGACTTTCCAAAGGTAGATTGCCAACATATTCCTCCCTGTAGCAGCAGCTCCTCCTCCTGAGGTGGGGGATAAAGGAGGGCCAGAATCCATTACCTCTGTTAGCATGGTGACTCCTTTTCTTGCCTTTTGGTCTTCGCCATGAGAAACTTAATGTGTCCAGGCAGCTACCACAGCTTAGATTCAAGGGAAATGATGATGTGTTCACGGCAGAAATATTCTTCCTTCGGGAACCAAGATCTTTAACCCTACAGACCCCAGAGTTGCAGGAACAAGAATCACACACCCTCAATTGAGTCACTGGGAATTTTGCTAACTGAGGCCTTTCTTGCTTCCAGACTTTGGTTTCTCATCGATATATTCTGTTTATTGGGAACCCAGAGCCAGCGAATGGTCATTACTCAGGGTGGACACTATGTCCTGGGGGGTGCTGCCTCACTCTCACAGGGAAGCTTGTCTGGGCTTACACCTCCATTGTGTTTCAACAGGCTGTTTCAGCACTCTAGCACATTGCTACAGTAGAGCGCTGTGGCATGTGATGTGACCAGCGGGTCCCATCATTATGGACCCACTGCTAGACCTGCTTAGTTTTAAGGTTTGTCCCTCAGCCTGACTTAATTGTAAGTGAAATTGCTGTTGTCGGATCTGACACTCTGTAAGGGTTCCGATAATGCTGCTGGCTGAAACCATGTGGGCAGAAAAAGCAAATTCATGTTCAGAATTTTTTTGTTGCTTTCAAAATGAACCACTGACCCTTGCAAGATGAAAGGAGTAGACTGCGGTGAACTTGCCACTGGGTGACAGGATGGTCTCCTCGAGAAATGATGCGACATTGGGAGTGAGGATGTCGTCTTCGTTGCTGGCAAGTTTGCTGTTTGGTAGCACGTGGAGTTAGAGCAGCTGTGATGAGTGGGAGCCCACGCTGTCGAGACCATGCATAACCTCACGTACACTGAAGCTACTCCTTTCGGGTATTCATTTCACCAGCACTGGAATGGCCAATGACAGAAGCTGGCTGGCACCTAGTGGCTGAGGCATTCTGGCTACTTGGTTGTCCAGTGCCTCTTTCAAAATAGATTTCTGGTGGGTGTTAACCTGCAACTGAAAGATCTTCTCACATTGTGTCTGCTCCCGTAGTGTCATCTGTGTAACTTAACGCCAGATATTCTTGTCTATGATCTCCTCATCTCTCTCCCACTAGACCTCTGAGGATCTGTCTGTGTCATTCAGCACCCACCCACCTGTCTGTGTATATTCCAAACTGAGGCTGAGGCTGCATCTCTTTCTGCATGAATTAGATGACCAAGTGTAGTGCGTGAAGCCCTCCTCATTGAGAGGATTCCCCCTCATTGCTGTCTTTGAAAACCACACCTGAATGAGTGAGGGGCCAAGTTTCTTCAACAGGCACTGGAAGCAGACTTCCCTTAGGAAAAGATTGTGACATCAGAGAGGCAGCCCTCTCTACCAACAGGCAATTCCAAGAGACAGGTGACCATTGAGGACTGTCAGCCACAGCATTCTATGCAGCTGAGGGACTACATCCTTGGAGACTAAAGGGGGACTTGGGCAGAGAGCAGCTGCTACAGTTTATATTATCTGTGGATAATCTAGGGATGTGAATTGCTGTTGCATTATTATCTTAGAAGCTCAAGTTGAGGACAAATATGGAAATCTACCATAGAGGAAAATTGGAAGATGGAAGAATATTTAGTACCATGTGAATTATTCACATCCCTACTCATTTCCTCATCATTCCTCCTTGATTGTGCATCCCTCCTTGCACTCCTTGAATTTAAACATATTTTTGTTTTTTTCTGAATGTTTCCAATGGAGGTGACTGCCTAGCATAAAATTATGGGGAGAAGCATAAAGAATAGTAGTTAAAAATAGGTATGAGACAAGGTGGGCAAGCCCAGCACATAAGTAGCGAACAGGAGCATTTGTGGCTTACTTAGGGGCTAGAGATTAGACGTAAGATTGCAACTGAATCATTATGCTACTGTAAATACAGTCATAGATCTGTGGAGCACCCGTGTTCAAAACCCAGGATGGTGCTAAAGCCTCATATAGATCCATGAAATCTCTTTGGTTTCTGAGTTGACATTTAGGAGATTCTGCCTGTAGTGAGTTACACAGTCCTGTAACAGCCTGGATGAGTTATTGCAGCTGCAGAAAAAAAAAATTCTATTAACAATCTGTGAGTGATTTATGCAGCATATGAATCTGGCTGACTTTTATCAGAGCCCCAATCAAAATAGAAATCACAACTATTGTTTTAAAAACCAAATGCTCTAGTATTTAAGAAACTGACATTATTTTATGTACATCTGTATTAATTTTGAGTTTTGGTGCCCATTTTAAAGATGAAGAATATTACTGTGACACCTTTTAACAAAATTGCTTGGCAAACAAAGTCATTGAAGCTGAAAATGATTTAAGTGGAGCTATTAGATTTCTTTTTTCCTGCTTTATTGAGGTATAATTGACAAAATTATATATATTTGAGATATACAATGCAGTGCTTTGATATACTTATATATTGTGAAATTCTTACCACAACAAAACTAACTACCACATCCATCACCTCACCTATTTTTTTTGTGTGTGTGGTGTGAGATGGTGGTCAAAAGATGCAACCTTTAAGGTAAATAAGTTCTGGA
Source organism: Cacajao melanocephalus (assembly GCA_963573385.1). Lineage (NCBI taxonomy): Eukaryota > Metazoa > Chordata > Mammalia > Primates > Pitheciidae > Cacajao > Cacajao melanocephalus. The sequence continues at coordinate 127,099 of CAUYLG010024587.1, read as the reverse complement.
TACCTAATGTATGGCACGATGACTATAAATTAATAATAAAATGTTGTATACTTGAAATTTGCCAAAAGAACTGATAGATCTCAAGTATTTTTACCACACATATAAAAATAGGAATGAGGCGAGGTGATAATTTTATTTAATTATTCATATTTACATTTCACATGTGAGATCATGCAATATTTATTTGTCTTTCTATGTCTGGTTTATTTAAATTTGCATGATATCCTGGTTCTTCCATTGTGTTGTAAATGGAAAGATTTCCCTCTTTTGTAAGACTAAATAATATTTCATCATATATATATATATACTACATTTTCTTTATTCTTTCATTTATGGATGGACAATTAGATTGTTTCTGTATCTTAGCAACCACGAATAATGCCACTGTGACTATGAGAGTGCATAGATCTGTTTGAGACACTGTTTTATTTCCTTTGGGTATATACCCAGAAGTGGGATTGCTGAATCACATGGTAATTGCATTTTTAATTTTTGAGAAACTTCCATACTGTTTTCTATAATGACTGATTCAATTTAAATTCCCGCCAACAGTGTACAAGGGGTCTCTTTTCTCCATACCCTCACCAACACTTGCTATCTTTTGACTTTTGATAATAACTGACTTATTGAATGCTATGAGGTATCTCATAGTTTTAATTTGCATTTTCTTGAGGATTAGTAACACTGAGCACATTTTTATGTTCCTGTTAGCCATTTACATGTCTTTTTGGGAAAAATGTCTATTCAGCTCCTTTGCCTATATTTTTATTGGGCTATTTGTTTTATTTGGTATCGGGTTATCTATGCTCTTTATAGAATAGTCCCTCCTTTTCTGGGGGAGTAGATGTTCCAGTACCTGTAGTGGATACGTGAAGCCGCAGATAGTACTGAACCTTATATACACTATGCTTTTTCTCTGCACATACATACTTACAATACAATTTATAAATTAGGGACAGTAAAAGATGAACAACAATAGCTAACAGTAAAGTAGAACAGTTATAACAATATACTGTAATTAAAATTGTGTAAATATGGTTTCTAATTTTCATGTGTTTTTAGACAGAGTTGTACTCTGTTACCCAGGCAGGAGTGCAGTGGCACGATCTGGGCTCATTGCAACCTCTGCCCCCTGGGTTCAAGTGATCTCCCACTTTTGCATCCTGAGTAGCTAGCATTACAGACATGTGCCACCATGCCTGGCTAATTTTTATATTTTTTGTGGAGACAGGGTTTCGTCATGTTGGCCAGGTTGGTCTAGAACTCCTTGGCTCAAGTGATCCACCCACCTCAGCTTCCCAAAGTGCTGGAATTGCAAATATGAGCCACTGTGCCCGGCCTATATTTTATTATACTGCACTCACCCTTCTTCTGATGATGTGAGATGATAAAATGCCTACCTAGTGAGATGAAGTGAGGTAAATAAGTCCGGCATTGTGATGTAGCATTAGGCTACTATTGACCTTCTGACGATATGTCGGAAGGAGGATCATCTGCTGTGGGTGTTCCTGATCTTTTAGCCATGATAATGTTACTGGTCGGATATCAGGAGCAGGCCATGTGGGTGATTAAAGGATGGACATCATACAGAGTAGATACATTGGACAAAAAGATAATTCACATCCCAGGCAGGATGAAGCAGGTCAGAGTGAGATTTCATCATGCTAATTTCAAACTTGTAAACTGTGTATTTTGAGAATTTTCCATTTAATATTTTGAGACTGCAGTTAACCATGGGTAACTGAAACCATGAAAAGTGAAACTGTGGATGGGGGTTGGTGGGCTTTTGTATATTTTTAGTAAGAACCTTTCCTTAGATGATTGGTTTGCGAGTATTTTCCCATATTCTGTAGGTCACCTTTTCATTTTCTGGATTGCTTTCTTTGCCGTGTAAAGTGTTTTAGCTTATTGCAGTCCCACTTATTTATTATCTTTGCTTTTGTTGCCTAAAACTTTTGGGTAATAACCACAAAATATATATATAGCCAGAACCAATGTCAAGGAGTTTTTCCCTTGTATTTTCGATTACAAGCTGAAAAGTTTGGGTTTTCAGTTTAATCATGTTCTCCATTTTGACTTGATTTTTGTATATGATGTGGGATAAGTGTCTAATTTCATTATTTTGCATGTAGATGTCCAGTTTTCCTAACACCATTTATTGAAAACACTGCGTTTTCTCCATTGTTTTTTCTGGACAACTTTGTGGAAAATTAGTTGACCATACATGTATGGATTTATTTCTAAGCTTTCTATTCTGCTCCATTGATCTATATGTATAATTTTTATGCCAGTACCATACTGTTTTGATTACTGTAGCTTTGTAACATAATTGGAAATCAGGCAGTGTAATGCCTCAAGCTTTGTTGTTGTTGAAGCTTGCTTTAGCTGTTAGGAGTCTTTTGTGGTTCCATCAAAATTTTAGAATCTTTTTTCTATTACTGTGAAAAATGTCACTGAAATTCTGATTTGGATTGCAACAAGTCTATAGATTGCCTTGGGTAGTGTAGACATTTTAATAACATCAATTTTTCCAAATCATGAGCTACCTAATGAGATGAAGTGAGGTAAATAAGTCAGACATTGTGATGTAGCATTAGGCTACTATTGACCCTCTGATGATACGTCATAAGGAGGATCATTTGCTGTGGGTGTTCCTGATCTTTGAGCCATGATGATGTTACAGGTCGGATGTCAGGAACAGGCCATGTGGATGATTAAAGGATGGACATCATATACAGCGTGGATACATTGGAAAAAAGATAATTCACATCCCAGGCAGGATGAAGCAGGTCAGAGTGAGATTTCATTTATTTATTTATTTGTGTCTAAATAAATAATTTATTAATCATATGTATCTTTTTATTTGTGTCTTCCATTTTCTTTATCAAAATTCTATGGTTTTCAGTGTACAAATCTTTCATCTTCTTGTTTAAATTTATTTCCAAATATTTTATTTTTGATGCTATTTTAAGAAATTTATTTTTCAAATAGTTTCAGTTAGTGTATAGAAATATTACTACCTTTTGTACATTGCTTTTATATCCTGAAACCTTAATGAAATTGTTTCTTAGTCCCAACAGTTTTTTTTTTTGGTGGAGTCTTTAGGATTATCTATATATAGATCATATCATTTGCAACAGGAGACTATTTTACATCTTCCTTTCTAATTTAGATGCCTTTTTTTTTTTTATTTTCTCACTAATTGCCCTAACCAGTACTATGTTAAGTTGAAGTGGTGAGAGTGGGCAACCTTGTTCTTGATCATAGAGGAAACACTTTTACCTTTTCACTCTTGAGTATACTGTTATTTTGGAGCTTGTTATATATTATCTTTATTATGTTGAGATACATTTCTTCTGTATCCAATCTGTTAAGAGCTTTTATCATGAAACCACACTGAATTGTGTTAAATACTTTTTCTGCATCTATAAGATAATCATATGATTTCTGTCTTTCATATGGTTAATGCATATCACATTTATTGATTTTGGTATGTTGAACCATCCTTGCATCTCAGAGATAAATACTACTTGATTAAGGTTTATGATCCTTTTAGTGCTGTTAAATTCAGGTTGATAATATTTTGTTAAGGATATTTGCCTCTATGTTCTTCAGGAATATTGGCCCGTAATTTTATATTTTTTGTCTTTATCTGGCTTTGGTATTAAGGTAATATTAGCCTTATAACTTTTAAAATGTTCTTTCACTTTCAATTTTTTGGATGAATTTGAAAATTACTGCCATTAATTCTCCTTAAATGTTCAGTAGAATTCACTGTTGAACTCAACAGTGAAGTCTACAAAATAGTGAATTTTATCAGGTCCTGGGCTTTTCTTTGGTGAGAGATTTTTGATTATTGGTTAAATTTTCTTAGTCATTATTAGTCTGTCCAGGTTTTCTGTGTCTTCATGAGTCAGTTTTGGTAGGTTGTGTGTTTCTAGAAATTTACCCAAATTCTTCTAGCTTATCAAATTTGTTGGCATGTAATTGTTTATAACAATTTCTTTCAATAATTTGTGTCTTTGTGATGTCATTTAAAGGCCTCTTCTTTAATATGTACTTTCATTTATTTGGGACTTATCTCTTGTTTTCTTAGCTAATTTAAATAAAAGTTTGTCAATTTTTTTAATTTTTCAAAAAATCTATTAGTTTTCTTGATCCTTTCCATTGTTTTTTAAGTATTTTATTTATTTCTGCTCTGATCGTTAATATTTCTTTTCCTCTGCTGATTTTTAGTATAGACTGTTCTTTCTTTTCTAGTTTTTTTAGGTGTAAAGTTAGGTTATTTATTTGAGATGTTTCTTTTTTCTTAGTATAGGTGTTTATTAATGGAAACTTCCGTGTACTGCTTATGCTGCATCCCATAAGTTCTGGTATGTTTTACTTTTATTTTTACTTGTTTTACAATCATTTAATTTCCCTTTTGATGTCTTCTTTGACTCACTGGTTGTTTAAGAGTGTGTTGTTTAATTTCCATGTATTTTAAATTTTTAGTTTTTCTCTTATTGACTTCTAGTTTCATACCATTATAGTTGGAAGAATACTTGCTATGATTTCATTTTTTTTTACATGTGCTATGACCTATTTTTTTTTTTTTTTTTGCCTCAGCTATGATCTGTCCTGGAGGATGTTTAATGTGCACTTGAAAAAATGTGTATTTTGTTACTGTTGGATGGAATGTTCTGCCTATGTCTGTTAGGACAACTGGTCTGAGTGTAGCTCAAGTCCAGTGTTTGTTCAGTGGATTAAGATTTAATTTTCTTTCTGGAAAGACTGTTCATTGTTGAAAGTGAAGGTATTGGATTTACCTACTATTTGTTGTACTGTTGTTTATTTCTCCATTTAGTTCTGGTAATATTTATGTTATATATGTAGGTGCCTCAATGTTAGGTGCATATGTATTTACAATTGTTATATACTCTGGATTGTTGATGCTTTTATCAGTCTACAATGACCTTCTTTGTCTCTTGCGGTGTTTTTGGACGTACAATCTGTATTGTCTGATGTTAGTGTAGCAACCTCTCCATTGTTTTGGTTTCCATTTCATGAAATATTTTTCCTATCCTTTCACTTTTAAACTATAAACGTCATTAAAGCTGAGGTGAGTCTCTCTTGTAGGCAGCATATAGTTTGGGGTGTGTGTGTGTGTGTGTGTGTGTGTGTGTATGTGTCCATGTGTTCACATTTGTTTGTTTTTATCCACTCTATGTCTTCTGGTTAAATAATTTAATCCATTTATATTTAAAGTAAATATTGATAGGCATGGACTTACTATTGCCATTTGTCAATTGTGTCTGGCTCTTTTGTAGTTTCTTTGTTTCTTTCTTCCTCTCTTGCAAACTTCCTTTGTCATTGATTTTCTATAGTGATATGTGATGATTCCTTACTCTTTATCTTTTTTATATCTACTGTAGGTTTTCCTTTGCAATTACCATGAGTCTAACAAAACACATTAGAGTTATACAGTCTATTTTATGCTAAAAACAAGTTAACCTTAATCCCATACAAAAACCCTGCTCTTTCTTTTCTCCACTGCCCCAACACATAGTTTAGACTTGTAGATCTCACAGTTCACATATTTTTTATTATGTAAGTTTGTTGACAAATTACTTTAACTATAGTTTTTAAAAATACTTTTGTCTTTAACCGTTATACCAGAGTTAAGTGTGATTTATCTATCACTATTCAGGATTTGAATATTTTGAATTTGACTCTATATTCATTTTTACTAATGATTTTTATACTTTCATGTATTTTCATCTTACTAAGGTCTTTTCATTTCAGTGTGTAGAACTTTCTTGTAAGGCAGGTCTTGTGGTAACAAACTCCCTCAGTTGTTTGTTTGTTTGATTTTCTGGTCTGGGAAAGTCTTTGTCTCTTCTTCATTCCTCCTCCTCCTTCTTCTTCTTCTTCTTCTTCTTCTTCTTCTTCTTGGGAAAGTCTTTGTCTCTTCTTCATTCCTCCTCCTTCTTCTTCTTCTTCTTCTTCTTCTTTTTTCTTTTTTCTTTTTTTTTTTTAGCACTTAGGTTTTATCAGCCTATTATTCTGGCCTGAAAAGTTTCTGCTAAGAAATCATCTGTAGTCAAATGAAGTTTTCCCTTTATGTGAAGAGTTTCTTTTCTCTTGAAGCTTTCAAAAATCTCTCTTTCTTTGATATTTAAAAATTTTATTATAATGTGCCTCAGTGGGGATATCTTTGGGTTAAATTTGTTTGGGAAATTTTGATCTTAATGCAGCCTGATGTATGTATAATTCCTCAGATTTCAGGAATTTTCAACCATTATTTCTTTTTCTCTCTCTTCTCCTTATATTATCATAATGTGTAAATTGGGTTGCTTGATGGTATTTCATAAATCCTATAGGCTTTCCACACTCATGTTCACTTTTTTTACTTTTTGTTCCTTTAGCTGGGTAATTCCAAATGACCTGTCTTTGAGCTTGCAATTTTTTTCTGCTGAATTAAGTCTGCTTTGTCACTGTTGTATTTTTCATTTAATTCATTGAATTCTTTAGCTTCAGAATTTTTGTTGTTTTTTAAAAAACTATTTTATATCTCTTTGTTTACTGCATTTTGTTCATATGCTGTTTTCTTGATACATATGAGTCTTCTTATAGCTTGAGCTTTCTTAAGACATTTCTTATAAAATCTTTCTGTGGCAATTTATAGATCTCCATTATGAAAGATCAGCTACTGGTTTTCCTTTGGTAGTGTCATGTTTTCTTGATTTTTTTTCTAGTTTTTTTTTTTTTTTTTTTTTCTTGAATTGATGTATGCATATCTGCTGGGGCAGTCACCTATTCCAGAATTTACAGACTAGTTTCTGTGAGGAAAGTCCTTTACCTATGGGTGGGTATGAGGGTACTGATGGGTGGGATACAGCAATTCCAGCACCAGTAAAGGTAAAAAATCGTAGTCTCTGTGCATTTCCATCAGTTGAAGATTGCAAGTGGCCAAGGCTGCAGATGTCCACAGTGGTGGTGAGGGCTGTTCGGGTAATTGTTGATGAAGGTTGCTGGGGGCTCTCGTGATTTCTTGTTCTCTCATGTGGGAAGTCATGGCTAATGGGATCCCTCCTCGTGTTGCGTTTGGTTCACAGTAATGTTCATGGTGGCAGTGGCACTGGTGCCTGAGAGGCAGGCACCTCAGCTCCAGTGTTGGTCTCAATGTGCAATGAACAGATGCTTATGGAACAGCTGGAAAGCCAGGGTCTGAAACACGGGCATGTGGAGACTTACAGTTTCTGTAGGATCCGGGGCATGGATGCTTCTAAAGCAGTAGTGGCTCTTGTGTTCTAGGCACTGGCACATGTAGAACTGTTATGGAATCAGTGCATTTGTGTGGAACAACCGTTACTCTAAGGGCTGTGATATAGATGTGACTGCTGTAGCAGTAACTCTAGGGTCTAATGCTTGGGAGGTCATAGAATGGCTGCAGAGCTAAGATCTAAAGCATGAGCTTGTGGAGTTGTTAATTATTATTGACAACACAATTGACTTAAAAGATACCACTCTCCTTTCAGGAATCCCTAATTTCATAGGCAATTTATATGAACAACACTAATGAGCCTTCAAAGTTCCTTAGTCTAAACTATTCAATATGTGTTTTTACCCTAAAGCAATAATTTTGGTAGAGTACGTAACAGTAGTCTATTTATAATAATAAAAGTGTCAGGAAAGTTTTAACTAAAATATAAAGACAGTAAGTCTAAAATAACACAATTAAAAATAAGATAATTTTTCCTCACACGTAAGATGTGTAAGAATTCTTACAATGTTCATTTTAATATTTAGTAACACTATCTAGTAGTACTTTTTTCTTTTAAAGTAAGAAAAGTATTTTAATAGTATTTTAAGTAACTTTTTTTCTTTGTATGTTACTAAAAACCACTGTCATTGCAAATTCTAGTAATGAAAACTATTTGAGCTTCAAGTATTTCCTACCAGAAGAGCCTCAGGCACAAATGGCCTTTTTTTTAACCTAGTTAACATCATATCCCAGGTTACCATCCAATTAAGCATAGTGCATTTCCATTAACAAGACACTATCCTTCAGGAAATATCCACAACTTATATTGAACTAGGAAAAGACTGAAATTGCTGTGACACAGCATAAAACTGCTCCCTTCAGTTTTTTGAAAGTATCTCTTCTTGATAATAGGCAATTGTGTGGTCCTCTTGAGAAGAACACTGGGTTAGTGGGAAGTGATGGATGAGGAAGATTTCAATAAAAATTTGAGCAAATACTCCTATATGATTTCTACATACTTTAATATTTAGGAACATGTTGTGATTTTTGAAACACACTTTCAGAGTAAAAAAAAAATAATGACTAAAACCAAAAAACAGATAATATACAAATTTATTTTATACTAGGATGATAAAAATTATGAATATGATTGTACATATCAGTGAACACTTTCTTATATAATATATTAAATATATAAAATGTAAATTTAACAACTGAAATTATGTGTATATTATTTGGTAATCTTTTTTGTCTATTATATATTATTAAATGCATATCAATAGACACACTTCTAAAATATGATTTTACGATAATAAATAGCCTGCCAACCAAAAAAAGCCCAGGACCAGATGAATTCACAGCTGAATTCTACCAGATGTACAAAGAAGAACTGGTACTATTCCTGCTAAAACGATTCCAAAAAAACTGAGGAGGAAAGATTCCTCCCCAATTTATTCTATGAGGCCAGCATCATCCTGATAGGAAAGCCTGGCAGAGACAAAGTGAAAAAAGAAAATTTTAGGGCAATATTCTTGATGAATGTTGATGCAGAATGTCTCAACAAAATACTTGCAAACAAAATCCAGCAGCAAATAAAAAAGTTAATTTACCACAATCAAGTAGGTTTTATCCCTGGGATGCAAGGTTGGTTCAACATATGCAAATCAATAAATGTGATTCATCACATAAACAGAACTAAAGACAAAAACTACCTGATTATTTCAGTAAGCACAGAAAAGGCTTTTGATAAAATTCAACATCCATTCATATTAAAAACTCTCAATAAACTAAGCATTAAAAGAACATACGTCAAAACAATAGGAGCCATATAGGACAAACCCACAGCCAAAATCATGCTGAATGGGGAGAAGCTGGAGGCATTCCCCTTAAACACCAGCACAAGACACAGATGCCTTCTCTTACCACTCCTATTCAACATAGTATTGGAAATCCTGGCCAGAGTAATCGGGCAAGAGAAAGAAATAAAGGGCATCCAAATAGGAAGAAAGGACACAAAGCTATCCCTCTTTGCAGATGACATGACAGTATATCTAGAAATCTCCATAGTGGCAGCCCAAATGCTCCTTCAGCTGATAAGCAACTTTAGTAGTTTTAGGATACAAAATCAGTGGACAAAACTCACATAGCATTTCTATACACTGACAACAGCCAAGGTGAGAGCCAAATGAGGAATGCAGTTCCATTTGCAATTGCCACTAAAAGAATAAAATACCTAGGAATAAAGCTAATCTGGGAAGTGAAAGATCTCTACAAGGAGAGTTACAAAACACTGCTCAAAAAATTCAGAGATGAGACAAATAAATGGAAAACACTCTATGCTCATGGGTAGAATAAATATTAACATGGCCACACTACCCAAAGCAATTTACAGATTCAATGCTATTCCTGTCAAACTACCAATGAACTAGAAACTTCACAGAACTAGAAAAATTTATTTTAAAATTAATGTGGAACCAAAACAAAGCCTGAATAGCAAAGAACAAAGCACAAAGAACAAAGCTGGAGAAATCATGTTATCCAACTTTAAACTAGACTACAGAGCTACAGTAACCCAAGCAGTATGGTACTAGTACAAAAACAGATGCATAGACCAATGGGAAAGAATAGAAAACTGAGAAATAAGTCCACACACCTGCAACTATCAGATCTCTGACAAAGCTGAAAAAAAAGCAATGGGGAAAGGATTCCCTATTTAATAAATAGTGCTGGGATAACTGGCTAGCAATTTGCAGAAGATTGAAATTGGAACCCTTCCTTACACCATATAAAAAAAATCCAACTCAAGATGATTGAAGACTTAAATGTAAAACCCAAAACTATAAAAACTCTGAAAGACAACCTAGGCAAAACCATTCTGGTCATAGGAAATGGCAAAGATTTCATGATGAAAGCAATCCCAGCAAAAGCACAAATTGACAAATGGGATCTAATTAAACTTAAGATCTTCTGCCTAGAAAAATAAACTATCAACAGAGTAAAAAACCTGCAGGATGGGAAAAAATATTTGCAAACTATGTATCCAATAAAGACCTAATATTCATAATCTGTAAGAAACCTAACAAATTTACAAGTAAAAAACAATCCCATCAAAAGTAGGCAAAGGACATGAACACTTTTAAAAACAAGACATACATGCAGCCAAAAAGCTTATGAAAAAAGCTCAACATCACTGATGATTAAAGAAATACAAATTCAAACAACAAGGTGATACCATCTCATACCACTCAGAAAGGCTATTGTTAAAAGTAAAAAAAAGTAACAGATGCTGATGAGGTTCTGGAGAAAAATAAACACTTTTGTATTGTTAGTGGGAATGTAAATTAGTTCAACCACTGTGGAAAGCAGTGTGGCGCTTCCTCAAAGAGCTAAAAACAGAACTACCGTTTGATCCAGCAGTCTCTTTACTGGGTATATACCCAAAGGAATATAAATGTTTCCTACCATAAAGATACATGCATGTGTACGTTCATTGCAGTACTATTCACAATAGCAAAGACATGGAATCAGTGGCAGATTGAATAAAAAAATGTGGTACATATACACCACAGAATACTATGCATGTGTACGTTCATTGCAGTACTATTCACAATAGCAAAGACATGGAATCAGTGGCAGATTGAATAAAAAAATGTGGTACATATACACCACAGAATACTATGCAGCCACAAAAATGAACACAAGCATGTCCTTCGCTAAAACATGGATGGAGCTGGCGGCCACTCTACTTAGCAAACTAACGCAGGAACACAAAACCAAATGCCACCTGTTCTCACTTACAAGTGGGCACTAGATGGTGAGAATACATAGACAAGAAGGGAATAACATACACTGGGGCCTACTTAAGGGTGAGGAGTGGGAGGAGGGAGAGGATTAAGAAAATAGCTATTGGCTGCTAGGCTTAGTACCTGGGTAATGAAATTATCTGTATACCAAACCCCTGTGACATGAGTTTACCTATATAATAAACCTTCAATATACCCCTGAACCTAAAATAACTTTTTTTAAAAAAATGTATAACATTAAAAAATATTTAATGTCTAAATTATAGTTTATTATATAAATGTACTGTAAGTTCATAAATCGGTCCTTTATTATTGATCATTTAGGGTCACTCACAATTTTTACCATTATAAAAATTCAAGGTAATTGAATATTAATGCTAATTTTTGTGTTTTGCCCGTATAGATTCCCAGAATTAGAATTGCTATATTCACATTTTAAAGCTTTCAATTTTTAAGTTCTTTATTGATCTTAAGCACAGATCTAATATATTTTGGTCACATTCCTGGAATAACAGTAGAAATTAATTATGTAGACACAAATCTGACATTTCTGGCAGATTATTTTCCTTCCCTTGAAAGTCTTCCTGAATATTTCATTCATTGACAAAAGCTATTCATTCAATGACTCCATAACCTGTTTGTTGAATTCCTGTTACTTGCAAAGTACCTGATAAGTACTGGAGATACAGCAGTAAAATTTTAAAATTGAGTCGCAACTCTCATAGAGCTAGCTTACAGACTAATGTAGAATATGAATAAATAAACAAGAATTGCAATAAGTAGTGTTTCTCAATGTGTAGTCAGAGATGTTGCCCCAAAGATGTATCAGAATCACGCATGAGGTTATTCCAAATCTAATATCCACCTTTAAAGAAAGTATCGGACCCCAGTCAAGAAACTCAATGATCGTAAGTTAGTTAGTGATAGTATTCCAGGTGTTAAAAAAGAAAAAGAAAACCAGTATTAAGCATTATTGAAAAATAATATTTCAGTACTGTATTTGATATGATGAAGAAATTAAAGTACATAAGAGAGACACCTAGATCAGCTTTGAGGACCTAAAGATTGCATCTCAGAAAAAATGATATCTAAGATGATATATGAAAAATAAAGATGAGTAGGAGTTGGTTAGAAATGAGCATGAGAGGTAGGGAGATACTGGGACTATCCTCAGTGTTCTGGGCAGAATCAATAGCAAATATATCTCAAAAGATAAATGTAATTCAGAATTGTGGGACTGCTGCATTTAAAGGTGCTTTGGTTGGGTAGAAATAAGGTTAGAAAAGTAAATGGGGATGATAACATGAAGGAATTTATAAACAATTTACCTAGATTTACTTAAGAGCTTTGGAAATTTACTGATTGGTATCAAGCAAAGGAATGGCACAATCAGATTAGAATTTTACAAAGATCACTTGGATACAGTGTGGAAAGTGGACTGAAGTAAGGTCACGTTAGAAACAGGGAGGTAAATTGCAATAAGGATACAAGAGATGAGGGTAGCCAGCCATACAGTGATGCCAGGAGGGGAGAAGAGCACGCTGGTGTAGCTAGTGATGAAACTGACCAGGCTGTGTGATTTCCAGGATGGGGAGTGTGGGATGGGAGACAGCAAAGCGACAGCTCTAGAAATCTGGTGTGAGCAGCTGGGAAACCAGATGCCACTCACGGAGAAAACGTCTGCAGAGAAGCCAGTGGAGAGGAGGGTCCAGAGACACTCAGTTTGAAGAAGTTACCATGAGATTCCTGTGAGGTACGCAATGGAGAGCTCGAATAAGCAGTAGAGTCTGAAGTTTAGAAAAAGAACTGGGTGGAGATAGAGATGGGGTGTTGGAATTATTAATATACGTAGTAATCAAAGCCAACAGAACATATAATTACTCAGAGAAGGGAAAGAATGGGAAAAAAATAGAGCTTAGGTCAGAACCCCCCCAGACATCAATATATTAGGGACAGAAGATAGCTGCAGATAATTTTAACATGGGGTAACCAACAAAATGAAAAATACAAAAGCAAAAACAAAACAGAAAAAGTGCAGGTCAGAAAAACCAAGGGAGGAATATTTTAATGCCCATTCGTTAAGGCTTGTGGATAAGATCATACATTCATATTAATTTTTTAAAAAAACTATTAGGTCATCTATTGAACAGTTAAAACTTAAGATACAATGGCCCTTGGTTCCTTAACTATAATTTACTGTTTTACATATAAAGACTGCCCTTCAACTAATACAAATAAAAGCAGTCTATTTAAAAAATTTATAATCTTTGACATGCTTGCCCCAAAGGGGAAAATACAACTTAGTAATAAGTAGCTAATTGAGTTCAAATCATCACACAAATATTCAGTAAGCAGGTTCCATGAAGGAAAACGTGATCTGAGTTCCAAACAGTAAAGACGCCGAGTAATGAACAGTAAATCCACTTGGCATATGGGTGACTGTGAATTTAAGAAAAGCCTCAGAGTATAGATTCTATATTTGCATAAATATAGCAATATTTTCCCTCTATGTTTCTGTGTCACAAGAAAGTACTAGACAGATTTTATCCAAATGTTAGAGAACGTGTTTGGAATCATTTGACTTAAACTATAAATTACATAGCAGAGAGCAAATGCCTGTAGGAACAACGGCCTCTGAGAAGAGACTGGCAGTCAGCTCCCGGGGTAGCTACAGGCGTGGAGTCCTGAGTGAGCCACAGCTCACTGGCCATGTGAACTCTGACAGCGGAGCTCCAGGTGGGAAAGAAACAGAAGGAATTGAGTGAGTGATTAATGAATGATTAATAAACCTGAGCAATGCAGAGCTGGACAGCAAAGATTGATCATTGAAAGTTAACTTAGGCTGAAATTATTATGCTCTGGAAATAGTGCAGTGAAAATAAGACTTGCATTACCTTTCAAAAAATAGATAAATACGGATTTCATTCATGCTTAACTTTTGCTATGCCAGTATTATTGCCTCTGAAACAGAACTTAGAGAAAGATTTTTTCTTCTTCACCCATTCACTGAAGATTATTGGTATCCCAAGTTCATTTTGTTCAACTTTTTATTCAAATTTCTAGTTTTCTTCTCCTTCGGGTATCTTCACTGGCTACTCCATTCAGCAGTGTGTTTTGTAACCATTTCTTTGTCTATTCTGAAAAGCGACTCCAAAGAATCCCAAGGCTCATTTTCTTCAGCAGCATGAGATCCACGCCAAACCTATTATAATCCTATGTATTCTTCCTCTTCCACTTACATTTATTTTTTTCCTTTTTCTGAGAAGCCATTGATTTTTTTTGCTTTGTAAATTTCAAGTAAACCTAAGAACAATAACAAAACTAATGAAGCATGGCCAGGTGTGTGTTTGTCTTGGCAACTTTTCACAGATACGGAAATAAACATTCTCTTTAATGACAGAGGCTCCTATAACAAAACATACGATTGAATAAATAATCAATTAGCTTTGTTATGTATGTGAGAATGGACACACATTAACATATTGGAAAATAATGTGCCTCGACACACAAAATTATGTTTAAATTTGGCTTTGCTCAGCCTAGGCCACGCTTAATAAGTTCTGTCAGTACTTGTGATTTGCTCTTCTCTCCTTTTATAACACTTTGCCATCAGGTCTTATCAAAAGTGTCTTTTCTTCAAGCACATCCGATTGAAATGGCTTTTCTACCCTGGTCTCTTTCTTTCCCATAGTGCTGATATTTTCTGCGTAAACATTATAAACACGGGTAAGAAATTGCTCTCATCCTAGGAGCTGGTTCTTAGTCCACTGGTAGAGACAAACATACACTTTTGAGCTGCCAGTTGGCACCTGAGTTCAGTGTGGGAACTGCATTTCCAGCAGAAGCAAAGGATATTTCAAACTAGGCAGTGTCCTGTGCCTAGTACGTGGGTGCCTCAGTTGGGGCATTTTTGTAAAGAAGGAAAATCTTACCAGATGGGAATACTTAACCTTGAAAGCATAATTGGAGCCAGATAATAAAAGTCCTTTTCATTTTGTCCTATAACCAAGAAAAAGCCATAACAGGGGTGTGATATACTCAGTTCAACTACTTTGGCTTGAAAAGTGTTAAATGAGATTATGTGAAACTGCTTTGAAACCGGAAATGCGGTATAATTCAAGCATACAGAAGCGTTTCAGTATTTAAAGATATGATTCTTTTACGGTACTTAATTTTTTCAGCTCCTAGTTACAGCACCTGTCCTATCTCTGTGATGCTACAGTGATTCACTTTTAAGAAGGTTGTCATTGTTAGCACATGAACAAGAACAAAAACTTCCCTGCTGAGATCTCCTCTTTTCCATGTCCGACGATAAGGAGAAAAGTTGAGATCAAAAGGAAGACATTTGTGTGTGATCCCAGAGAGTTCGGGTTGAGTCATCTTCAGTTAATAAAGGGGTGTGACTCTGGTTTAAAATACAAAGCAGATCAAGAAAGATCACTTCACAAAAAATAGGGTAAAGTCATGTTACTGGAAGAAAATTCTCATCCTTCAAGTAGAGTCAAGTCCTACTATCTTAAAACCTCAAATCCCAACCCATTAGTGCATGAAGTAGTGTACTGCGACTGTTCGCCACTAGAGATTCCCATCTTTCCTGTTCAGAGGGAGCCAAGTTCCTTGGTTGGATGTCTATTATTCTCATGAATGTTTCTTATACTTTTACTTCCTGTTTCAAAATCAAATCAGTAGAATAAGCTTTGAGACTTCCTAGTTTTACAAAATTAGTATCATTCTGCAACCCTATGTGTTTTTAACTTGAGTATATTTTTGAGCATGTCTGAAATGGTACAGGTACTACTAGTTCATATATTATCTCTATTAGCACATTACTCCATTTTATGAATATGTCATGGTTTTTTTTTCCATTTACTTTTCCAGTGCAGGGCACTTAGGTCATTTGCAGTATTTTGTTACAAGTAAAAACATGACAATATGTTTTTATTCTTGTCTTCTTAAAGTAAAATTGCTTGGATGAAAATATATCATGTTAAAATTTATTGCATTTTGATGTGTGTTTCTTGTCATCTTAATGCATTTTCACACCAGCCATGTATAAGCATTTTCATTTCTTTGTTTCATTGCTACCACATGGTATTATGGCACTTTTTATATTTCTCATATTATTTTTGAGACAATATATATTTAAGTTTACTGGCCATTTCTGTTTTCTTTTTTGTGAAATGACTACCAATCTTCCTAGATTAAAATCCTAGCTCTCAACTGATTTGCTGTTTGAATTTCAGCAAATTATTTAACTTCTCTGTAAAATGGTATTAGTAATATCACTTACCTTGTTGGAATGTTGTAGGGATTAAATGGCTTAATTTCCATAAAGCTTTTGAAACAATATTTGGCCTACATATACAAATATAAGCTGTTATTATCTTATTGTGATTTTAATTTGCATTTGCCTGATGATTAGTAATAATAAGCATTTTTTTTTTCAGATAGCTATTAGCTCTTTGTCTTTTTTTGAGAAACGTCAGTTCAAATATTTTGCTCATTAAAAAAAAAATCAGTGATTTGTTTTCTTGCTTTTGAGTTATTTGAGTTCCTTATATATTTTGGGTATTAACCCATTATCAGATGTATGTTTGCAAATATTGTCTCCTGTTCTACAGGCTATCTCTTCACTTTGTCGACTATTGCCTTTGCTGTGCAGAAGTTTTTCAGTACGATGTAATCCTGTTTGTTTAGGTTTGCTTTTGTTGCCTGTGTTTTTGGGGTCATATCCAAAAATCTTTAGCCAGTTCTGTGTTAAGAAACTTTTTTCCTATTGCTTCTTTTAATAAATTTAAAGGTTCAGGTCTTAAGTTAAAGGTTTAATCTATTGTGAGTTGATTTTGTATATGGTGTAAGATGAGTCCAGTTTTATTCTTCTGCATGTGATATCCAGTTTCCCATCACAATTTATCAAAGAGACTGTCCTTTTCCTATTGCATGTTCTTGGCATCTTTGTTGAAGATTAATTGACCAAAATGCATTGATTTATTTCTGGACTGTATATTCTATTTCATTGCTCTATATGTCTGTTTTTATCCCAGTATTATGATGTTTGAGTTACTGTAGCTTTGTAGTGTACTCTGAAATCAGGTAGTGTAATGCCTCCAGCTTTGTTCTTCTTGTTCAATGTTGCTTTGGCTATTTAGAGTCTTCTGTGGTTTTATACAAATTTTAAGATTTTTTTTCTATTTTTTCTGAGAAAAATGCCATTGGAATTTTGATAGGGATTTCATTGAATATGTAGATTGCTTTAGTTAGTATGGACATTTTAACACTATAAATTCTAATCTATAAACATGGCCTGTCTTCCCGTTTATTTGTGTTTTCTTCAGTCTCTTGCATCAAAGTTTTATAGTTTTCAGCATACAGGTCTTTCACCTCCTTGGTTAAATGTATGCATAAGTGTTTTGTTCTTTTTGATGCTATTGTAATGGGATCTTTTTAAAAATTTCTTTTTCAGACAATTTGTTGTTAGTATATAAATTACTACTGATTTTTACATGTTGATTTTATATCCTGCAACTTTACTGAATTTGTTTATTAATTCTAACAGTTTTTTGATGGAGTCGTTAGGGATTTTCTCTATATAAAACATGTCATCTGCAGAAACAGTTATACTTCTTTCTTTTCAATGTAGATGCCTTTCATTTCTTTTTCTTGCCTAATTACTCTGGCTAGGACTTCTTATACTATACTGGATAGATGTAGTGAGAGTGGGTTTCCTTGTTCTGCTCTCTATCTTGGGGGAAAACTTTTTAGTTTTTCACCTTTTTCACCATTAAGTATGTTAGCTGTGGGCCTGTCATATATGATATCTATAATGTTGAAGTATAATCTTTCTATACCTAATTTGTTAAGAGGTTTTATGACGAAGGATGCGAATTTTTTCAAAATATTTTTCTGTATATATTAAGATAGCCATATGATTTTTATCTTTCATATGGTTAATGCAGTATATCACATTTGTTGATTGTATATGTTGATCCAGGGGCAAATCTCACTTAATGAATGATCCTTGTAATATGCTGCTGAATTTGGATTGTTAGTATTTGTTGAGGATTTTTGCATCTATGTTCATCAGGGATATTGGTCTGTAATTTTCTTTTCTTGCAGTGTCCCTGTCTGGCTTTGATATTAGAATAATGCTGATTTCATAAATTGAATTTGATAGTATTTCCTTCCCCTCAAGTTTTTGGAAGAGTTTGAGAAGAATTGATATTAATTCTTCCTTAAATGTTTGCTAGAATTTACCAGTGAAGTAATCAGGACCTGAGCTTTTTTTTTTTGTTAAGAGATATTTTGATCACTGATTCAATGTCTTTACTCATTATTGCTCTATTTAGATTTTCTGTTTCTTCATGAATCAGCCTTGGTGGGTTGCATGACTCTAGGAATTTATTCATTTCTTTTGTGTTATCCAATTTGTTGGCAATGCTTGTAGTATTTTTAATAATTTTTTGTATTTCAGTGGTGTCAATTGTAATGCCTCCTTTTTCATTTCTCATTTTAGTTGTTTTTTTCTTTAGTCTAGCTAAAGACTTGTCAATTTTTGTTATCTTTTCAAAAAACCATCTCTTAGTTTCATTGGTATTTATACTGATTTTTAAAATATCCATTTCATTTATTTCTGCTCTGATATCATTTCCTTCCTTCTGCTGACTTTGGAGTGAGTCAACACCTTGAATCTACTAGAACAGGCCTGGACCTTGGGTTCACTGAAGCTTGTGGATGTGGGGACTGACCCGGAGCTTGGGCTGTCTTGGTGCTGGGACAGGCCTGGGAACCTGGGTCTGCAAGGGCCAGTCTTGAGCCAGTGTCCATGGGAGCTGGCCTAGTACCTGAGATAATGGGGTTAGCATAGAGCCTGGGTATGTGGAGGCTGACCAAGAGACTGGGTCTGTGGGTGCTGGCCTGAAGGCTGGGTCTACAGTGGCTAGGTCTCTGGCACTGACATGGGCTTGGGGGCTAGGACAGCTGGGAGCACAGGGCCATGGGAGCCAGCCAAGAGTCTGGGGCAGCAGGTGCCAACTTGATGTTGGGCAGACTTGCAGCCTTGTGTCTGCAGAGGCTAATCTGGATCTTGGGGCTGCTGGAATTAGCCCGGCGCTGGGTTTCTCTGGGGTGTACCCGGAGCTGGTGTCCACACAAAGTCGGGTGATGACTTCACTCTCCTTTCCCACACGGAGGGTATATCT
The DNA here is from genome assembly GCA_963573385.1 of Cacajao melanocephalus. Classification (NCBI taxonomy): domain Eukaryota; kingdom Metazoa; phylum Chordata; class Mammalia; order Primates; family Pitheciidae; genus Cacajao; species Cacajao melanocephalus. Next base: position 107,852 of record CAUYLG010024587.1, on the reverse strand, counting down.
GTGCTGTGCTGCGTGGGCTTGGGAAGGGGTGACGTGGGTCATGTGAAACTGTCCTTTTCACTCTCTTCAATTTCTTAGTTCATAGTCCCTCACCTGGATTCCTTAATTCTTGCAAAGGTATTTTCAAGTGTGGATATTTGTTCAAATTGATGACAACTGCTGAAAGGTTCCATTCCACCCTCTTGAAGACTGAGTATTTCTTAAGATGGAAACTTCAAAATGATTGATTCGACAAATTTTTCATTCTAATATGAGCATTTAATTTTATGATTTTTTTCTCTAAACATTATGTAGTTCTGTTTTTCAGATTTTGACGTGTTGTGCTTCATTATCACTCAATTCAAAATACTTTCTTACTTCCCTGTTCATTTCTTTTTTGACACACGAGTTATTTAGAAGTGTATTGTTAGGTTTGAAAATATGGATGAATATTTTAAATATTCTGCTATTGATTTCTTTTTTTGGGGGGAACAGAACAATAAACACCTTTATTACATGGGTGAAGACAGAAAATAAGGATTTATTTGTCTTTCCAGGCTTTGATTTTCCTAAGATAGAACTTGAACTCTTTGCCCTCTAGCACATAGCTATCTGCTCGGCCTGATTTCTGATTTAATTCATTTGTGTACATGGACCATTCTTTGGTGTGGTTTTAATGTTTTTACATTTATTGATATCTGTTTTATGATCCGTCTTATTCAGTGTCCCATGGAAAATGGAAAAGAATATACCTCCTGCTCTTGCTGGGTGGAATTGCTTGATGAATATCAAGATAGTTGGTGATGTTTTCAGTTCTTGTAAAGCCTTACTCTCTCTACTTGATCTATTAATGATTGAGAATAAGTTGTTGAACTTTGGAAATACAGTTGTGGGTATGTATATCTAGCCATTCAGTTCTACTAATTTTTGTTTTGTATATGTTAAAGCTGGGCCCCCAGATGCACGCTTAGACTAATCTTATGTTCCCTCAACTATTTCACCCTTATAATACTGTGAACTCAACCTCTTTATCTCTGGTAATATTCTTTGCTCTACAGTCGACATCTTCTGATTTCGATGCTGTCATTCCAGCTTTCTTTTAATTAGTGTGAACATCTTACTTGAGTATTTATGACATTGACTTATAAGCTTTATTGAATCTACATCTTTATATCTGAAGTGGGTTTCTTGCTGAAAGCATGTAGTTGGGTCTTATTTTTTTACTCAGCAATCTCTGTTTTGTAACTGGAGTATTTAGTCTATTTATATATAATGTGATTATAATATGATTAGGTTTAAATCTGTCGTCTTGCAATTTGTTTCATTTTTTCATTTGTTTTTTGCTCCCTTTTTCTTTTCCTTTCCTATTCTAGATTGATTATATTTTATAATCCTATTTTATCTCCATTTGCTTATTAGGTATAGCTTTTTAAAATAGTGTTAGTGGCTCTTCTAGAGTTTATGAGGTACGTCTGTAACTTCCTCTAATTTAGGACGATATATCATTTCAGACCTATGCAACGATCCTGCATGATCTGCACATGTACCCCAGAACCTAAAGTACAATAAAAAAATGTATATATAAATAAACAAATAAATAAATACAATATGATATATAAAGGAATACAATATATTCCTGTAATACAAAATATATACAAAATATTTTATTCCCTTGAATACTGTTGGGCAGTACCCTGGGTTACAATGAGATGTTTTGTACTCAGTTTGTGTCTTTGGAGAGTTGCTTTTAAGCTTTGTTATGGCAATATCAGAGCAACCTTGAGTTTATAGCTAATTTGTCCCCACTACTGAGAAAATTCCTTCTGAGGACTCTGTCTCAATGCTCTTTCAATTAGCAAGATTTTCTACTCTATTTTATGAGTTCTCAGCATTATACTATGCTTTGTTCATTTGGTTCTTTCTTCATCGTGAGTAAATTCTATCCATGCATGTGCAGAACTGTGCTCAGCCAAAGTTTCAAGGACACCCTCTTGCAGATCTCCAGAGTTCTTTATCTCCAGAGCTCCCTTTCAGCAACACTTCACCTGAACTCCAGTACTTGCCTCTTCAACTCAGCAAAGCCACTGGACTGTTTCATCCCTACTCCTCAGATTGTCGCTACGGAACTTGACCCAGCCGTTTGTCTGGGCCTGTCAGAGTGTCGCCTCATTTGTCTTCCTTTTCTCAGGGATCGGTATCCTGGGCTACCTGTTGTCCAAAGTCTAAAACTGTTTTTAAAAACATATATTTTGATTATTTTTGAGATTTTAGCAGGGATTGTTAATCCAGTTGTGGCTGTTTTGTTGTGGCTAGTCTTTTGTTGTGGAAGTGTTTCTTTAATTATTAAAGGTGCTTAGAATGCTACTTATTTTCTATATAATTATTCAATTATATAGTAATCCAGCAACTATATCAAATCTTACAAGTTTTAGTAATTTATCTGTGTGGTTTCTTGGATTATACACTTAGAATATTAAATTGAATATAAATGTTGTCAATTTTGTCTCTTTCCAATTCTTTGCCTATTTTTTATCTTAAAATTTTCCATATAAATTTGACAATTTTACTAAATGAGAAATGACATTTAAAATGCACTTTAAAACAAAATAAATTTTAAAAAATATACTCATTTTTAAAGTTTTTAAAAATCTTTTGTTTTGGCACTATGCTGAAAATCAAATATATCTTGCAGTAATACAATATGCCAATTCATAAAATGTGGGTTAACAGGATTCTCAATTTAACATTTTCAAAGTTAAGGTTGAGAGTTTCACATCTATGCTAGTACATATAAAAGTGCATTATAATCTTACATCTATCTCCATGTAGCTCACAAATTTGACATTGCTCCATAAAAGCTTTTAGATTCACATCGAACAGTGTCACATCCAAGGAATTACAAATCTATCTTTGGAATATCTCCTCATAAAATCTTTATCTTTACACATACCTCTGGTATAATGTTTAATGTAAGAAAATATTGCAAATATCTTGGTTCTTATTCCTATGTTTAATGGGAATGCTTTTTCTAACTTGTCCCCATTAAGTCTGATGCATGTTAAAGTTTTTACTAGAAACTCTTTTTTAGAGGAAAAAAATCCTTTCTGTTCCTGCTTTGAAAATGTCCTCTTTTGTTGTTGTTTATTTTTCCTGATGAGTCAGTATTAAATTTTTAAAATTAATTTTGCCATTATAAGCACACTGTTTTGTTTACCTATTAAAAGAACAGGTAAATGTGTTGTATTATGTTTTGTGATGTATTATCTTTATATTTCTGAGATGAACACTTCTTACTATAATTTTTTATTATAACAACAATATTAATTTGCTGATAGCTTATTGAAAATTTTTGTATATGTGCTATATAAGTGAGATTGGTATCTCATTTCTTGTGTTAAAACTGACTAGTTTCAGTATACTTAATCTTTTTAAGGATATGAGTAGTTTTTCATTCTCTTTTATCCTTTGATAAATATACTTTAATGATTGCTTTGTCTTCCTGATGTTCTGAAATTTCATCATTTTTATCTGGTTATATTCCTTACCTTGAAATCTATGTGATCTTACTATAAACACTCCAGCCTTCTTATGTGTACTTCCTGCATGGAAGGTATATGTTTGCCAGCCAAAACCTTTCTACTTCTTTATTTTTAATATGTTTCTCTTGTAGATAGCATAAAGTTGGATCTTGTTTTTTATTTCTTACGAGAATTTCTGCCTTATGAGTGATTGGAGAGCTAATGTAATTCTTGATATAGTTGGATTTATGTCTGTCATTTTCCTATTATGAGTTGCATTGGTCTCTTTTGTTTTGGTACTTCCCTTTCTCCTTTTTGGCCTTCTTTTGGAATATAAATTTTTTAGAAATTTTATTTTATTTTAGTTATTATTATATATCTTTCTTAGTGGTTGTTGCTATAATTACAATGAATCCTTACCTCCTCACAGTTTACAGTTAATGTGAAACCACTTTACATGCGGTGTACAAATCCTGGAAGTGAATAATCACTTTACTACACCCTCGGTTCTGATACTCCAGTTGTCACATGTAGTGTATTTGCATGTGCTATAATCCCTGTAATGCCAATTTTGAAATACTACGGGGTTGTGACACATGTAAATGCAGTATGTCTTCTTCCAGTATATTCATGTTTCTTTACGGTTTTATTCTAGCCTGAAGAACTTCCTCTAGCATTTCTTATAGTAGAGATCAGCTTATTTCATTTCTGTGAAAATGTCATCAATTTATCTACATTCTTAAAGAATATTTTCATTGAATGTAGAATTCTTGGTTGACATTTTTTTCTTCTAGTATTTTTGAAAAGTTGCTTTTTTTTTTTTCTAGCTCTTACTATCTGTGATAAGAAGCCTGAGGTTATTCAAATCGTTACTCACTTATATGAAATTTATCACTTTCCACTGTCTTCCTTCTGGATGTTCTCTTTATCTTTGGCTTTCAGTAGTCAGTCTGTGATGTACTAAGGCCTCTGTGTGTGTGTGCATGAATATGTATGTATTTGTGACTTTACCCTGTTAGGGTTCACAGAGTTTCTTGAATCTCTAAACCATGTCTTCCATCAAAATTATAATTTTAGACATTATTTCTTCAAAAATTTCTTCTGCTTTATTGTCTCATTTTTCTCCTGAGACACACACACCTGACATTTTGATATTGTCTCACAGTTCTCTAAGGTTCTATCATTTATTTTTCTGAATCAGCTTCCTTCTCATTCAGGTTGGATATTTTATATTGAAGAGTCATCAAGTTCACTAATTCTTCTGTCTTCTCTATTTTGCTGATAAGCTCATCCAGCAAAATTTTTATATCAGAACTATTTTAGTTTTCTAATTTTCATTTGTTGTAGCTTTAACTTCTCTCCTGAGATTTTCTATATTTGTTTTAACGATCTATTCCTTTCTATCCTTGAGCACAGTTATAATGGCTACCTCAAAATCTTTATCTGGATGGTCTCAGGGTTAGTCTCTGACAGTCTTTCTTTTTGAGAATGTTTATTATATTCTGTTCTGTTGTATATCAGGTAATATAAGATTGTATCTTGAACATTGTGATACATTGTAGAGACTCTAAATTCTACATTATGTTACTCTGAAGGATTTTCATTCTTCTTATTAAAAAAATAATGTTAAGCCATAGCTGAACTCAAACTTCTGATTCTGTCTCCCCTGTGTGGGTAAAACCTCAGTTGGCCTTTTGAAATCTAGAGATTCGGACTGCTTTTTATGTAAAATTGTTTCCTTGTGATTTTCCTTTCTTCTTTGTAATATGCTCCTTCGCTCACCAACAGCTGCCACTGCCCCAGACTTTGCCCCTGGTCTTTCAAGTCAGTTTGTCCACGGGTTTCCATATGAATTTTAGCTGCTTTGTGTGGCACATCTGCAGACTGCCCTCATTCTAAAAGCAGTTAAAACAAAGGTGACAACAACTGGAGAGTCACATCCTACTGTTATCTTCTTCATAATTTCCCTCCAGTATCTACCAGATTATTGCCACTCTCCAGTGCCTGCAGGTAGTTACTTTTTCAACATTTTGTTCAGAGTTGTCATCTGTGGAAAGATTGGTTCAATAAAAATTTACTTAGCCACGAATGGAAGAGGAACACTTTTCTATTCTTCAAAATTGAAAAGGAAAAATAAAAAGTTTATATCTTAAAGTTTTCTAAAATGCATGTGCAAAATTACATCTGTGGTAACTTGGGGTATGGCAATTTAAATTACTGATTCAGTTTCTATAATTGTATTTAAATTTTGTAATTTAAAGAATAGTTTAGAATTACATTTTCAGAAAGGTGTTAATTTTATCTTCTTCAAATGCATTAACTTAAAGTTTTGATATATTGTCAAAATATATAAATATATATATATTCTACTGTAGTCACGACTCTTTTAATTTCTGAAATAGCTATATATACTTTTTTCTTCCTGTCTTAGTTTGCTCAGGCTACTATAACAAAATACCTTGGACTGGGAAATACAGAAATAGAAATTTCTTGCTCATCGTTCTGGAGGCTGGGAAGTCCAAGATCAAAGTATCAGCAGATTTGGTGCCTGGTGAGAGCTCGTCTTCTGCTTGATAGATGGCACCTTCTTGCTGTGCATTTACATGGTAGAAGGGCAAACAGTTCCCTCAAATCTCCTTGTAAGGATACTTCTTAAAAATGTTATTCCATTCACAAGGAAGGAGCCCTCAAGACCTAATTACATCCCTAAGGCCACAGCTCTTGATAGTGTCACACTGGGGATTAAGTTTTAACACATGAATTTTGGGAGGACACATATATTCAAACCACAGCACCTGTCTTTAAAAGTTGGCTTAAATACTTGTATATTTTATTCATTTTTGGGGGGAAGGGTAAATAACTTTTGTATTTACTGATCCTCTTTGGTATTATTTCCTATTTTACTAAATTCTCATTTTTATATTTATGTTTTTCCTTTGTTTTTTAGACGTGTTTTATTTGATTAAAAAAACTTAGATCTTTGAATATAGGTAATTTATATATTTAAAAATATTTAAATAAAAAATTTTATTTAAAAAATAATGTTTAGGCTATAAACATTAATGACAGTGTTTCAAAAATACTTTTTTATTTTATATTTTAGTTATTTTTAACGTATTTTCTTTTTCTTTAAAATCGTATTTATGAAAGCCTTTATACCAATCAATGATATTAAAACATTTATTATATTTTTATTTTGTTTTATATTTTAATTGCATTTGTGGTCTAATACATAGCTTGAAATAGCAATATGGTACATATTTTATGGGTATACAACACATATATAGATATATACACGCATATATATATCCTACATATATGTGTATTTTTCCCCTGTGTATCATACACCTTTTTCATGGCTCAAATCTTTGTCTTTTTGGTCATCTTGGGTGAATAAAGTCAAGAGAGAAGATAGAATGCAGACTGACAAAGAAAATAGTTCCAATAATAATACAGAGAAAGTACCAATTGGAGTGTTTGTATACATGGAGAGTGGGGGAAGGAGGTTATATCAAGGCTTCATGCTTTTCCAGGACCTCAAGGGGTTAATTTATTATAAACAGGAATTTTCATCAAGTGGGATGCTGAAAGCACAATTATACAATGTTAGCATTAAAAGGGAAGCTTAAAGATTGTCTAGTTTTTTTTTTAATTAGATAAAGAAAGTTAACCAAAGTCATGGAAAAGACTTGTATCAGCGGCTTTGGTTACAAGTTATTTTCTTTACACTAGTAATTCCCAATTTTAACTTCTCAGACTATTAGAGATTTACATTTTACTATTTCAAAAAGCCAAATATCTTTAGCCTCAGAAACACCTTGAAACCTAAAAATGCCATTGTAGAAAGCCAATATGGTACTACTGGCTATCGCATGGTAATAGGAAAATATAGTTTAAACCACTGCTATTGATGGTAAAAAACAGCAATAACAAAAGAAATCCTTCGTGGGAAATTTGGGAGCTATTGCTTTATAATATGCACATAATTAATTCATTCTGACATGAAAAACATACACTTTATCAAAATCTTTCAGTAGTTAGTGCATAATATTATTCAGGTGGTTTTGTAGGAGTCCAGGAATTAAGGAACATTTTTTTCTACAAAGAATCTATACTGGTTTCTTTTTCACCACAATAGTCATTAATGGAAGCTGACTTTAAACTACATCTAAGCCATCTTTAATAATAACTTAATGACATATCTCACTATGTAATACCACCTGAGGTTTGTTTTCCTTTTAGATATGAATAGGAATCATATCACTAGGCAACTAAAAATTAAGCATCAAAAAGTAAATATTTTTTGAAAATACATTTAAAAGTTATTTTCTGCTGGGCGCGGTGGCTCACGCCTATAAACCCAGCACTTTGGGAGGCTGAAATGGGCGGGCAGATCATGATGTCAGAAGTTTGAGATCAACCCGACCAACATGGCGAAACCCCATCTCTACTAAAAATGCAAAAATTAGCCAGGTGTGGTGGTGCACGCCTGTAGTCCCAGCTACTCAGGAGGCTGAAGCAGGAGAATCGCTTGAACCCAGGAGGCAGACGTTGTAGTGAGCCGAGATCACACCACTGCACTCCAGCCTGGGCGACAGAGCGAGACTCCGTCTCCAAAAAAAAAAGTTATTTTTACCTGCAGACAAAAGATGCAGTCTAATCAAGACAGCAAAAGTTGTGTATGCTTTGGATAATTTTACTTGTAAATATTAATGTTTTGAATCGTTTATAAATCATTGTTGTCTATAAGATTTCCAATTTAACAGACCTATGATTCAAGTCTGTTGAATTTTTATTCTTTTTAATGTTGCAGCTATCCTCTTTGTATAACCTGACGATAATTCAAAAAAGAAGAACCGACCCAATTCATATGCCTTGTTCTTTGAGTAATGGAAACTTATAAAATTTACATTAACAGAGTGAACTTCTTGACCAAGAAGTGCTTGATACTGGATTTCGACTGGGTCTCATCGGATGTTTTATTTATTTATTTAGACGGAGTCTCACTCTGTTGCCCAGGCTGGAGTGCAATGGCACAATCTCTGTTCACTGCAACCTCTGCCTCCTGGGTTCAAGTGATTCTCTCACCTCAGCCTCCTTAGTAGCTGGGACTGCAGACACTCGCCATCATGCCTGGCTAATTTTTGTAGAAATGAAGAATCACCATATTGGGCAGGCTGGTCTTGAACTCCTGCCCTCAGGAGTTCACAGGCGCGAGCCACCTCGACTGGCCTATCAGATGTTATTAACATGTTAAGTATTCATCCAGCTTCAATGAGTGTTTTCATTTAAGATGGCATGGGCAGAAGTTACTACATTTAAATATGAGGGAATAATTACATAAAGAGGTGTAAATGTAAATTTTCAGGTTATCCAAGCTCATTAAAATCTTTAACTTAAAACTATTTTCAATTTGTAGAATTAAGATTGGCCTCAAAGATTATTTTGGCATTAAAATAGGTACAGTTAGAACTCTAAAAACATCTAAGACATCATAAAACCCTTAGGTTTAGATAAGGAAACTAAAGTCTAGAGAGTCTAAATTACTTGTCCAAGATGATTTATCTGGTTTCCAGCAAAATTTGCAGTAAAATTGTGTATTGCAATTTCTATAATTATTCTACCTAAAATGAGAATACTGGACCTAGATAAATTTTGTTTTTTTGCTTTCAGCCCTTAAATTGTTTTCATAAATGATTTTAAGCCCCTTCATTACTTTCTGTAAAAGCAAAACACTTCTAGAGGTTGCTCTGCTGGGCACCCATAGCCCTTTAAACACTCCGCTTCTAGATACAACTGCGTGATTTAGAATGAGAATCTACTTCTGAAGATCAACATCATTCTAAATTTAACCTCAGGGATGCAATAAATCTACGAGAGATCTTGGGTATTCAAATGTTAGCATTAGAAAACAGTATTTCCTGTATCAGTTGGGAAGCTTTTAGATAATGAGAAACCAGAGTTCTTTCAATGTTTTGTTTGATTTAATTTTTACTTTTATTATTTTATTTTTATTGTAGAGACAGAATCTCTCTCTGTGACTTAGACTAGAGTGTAGTAGAACGAACATAGCTCACTGCCTGAAGCTTTTGGACTTAGGTGATCCTCCTTCCTCAGCCTCCCAAGTAGCTGGGACTACAAACATGAGCCTCCATGCCTAACTAGCTAATGACTTTATTTTGTAGAAATTGGGATCCTCTATGTTAGTTACCCAGTTTGTCTCAAATTCTTGGCCTTGAGGGATCCTCCTGACTTGGTCTCCCAAAGCACTGGGATTATAGGCATAAGCCATTGTGCTAATGTCTAATTTTTATTTTTATGATGTCTTTGTTTTTGAGCAGTTATCTTCCAGGAGGAAGGTATCTGGGATAATCTTCTTCCAGAATCCAGGACCCAAACCGTATGGCAATACTAATGGTTGAGAAGGAGGCTGGTCTCCTTAAAGAAGGCAGCACAGCTCTCCAGAGTGATGCTGGCTTCATTTAACATGGGAGACATACTAGGTTAGTGGGAGGCGGATGATGATTTTATTTTTTCCGTGAACCTTTTCTCAGTCACAGGCTAGTTGTTTAATCTGACCATGGTTAAGTGATCTGTGATTCATAGCTCCACAGACAAGAGAGGATATAATTTCCTGGTCTTTATTATTGAAATCAATAAGCAAATTATATAGGAGGCCATGCATATCTGAAATAATAAAGCAAAGTGGCCAGAAACTGTTCTCTCTATTACTCCTCTTTATTTCATGAGGACCCAGAGAAAGCTAGGTCTTACAAAAGAAAGAAATAAAAGCGATTCCATTCTGCTGGTTGTTTACTGAAGCTGAAGCACACTGCACACAACTTGTGTTGCATGAAATAAAAGTGCATAATAGGAAGCCATACTTCTTTAAGGTGAACTACAGTGAATAATCAAAACAGTCCAGAAAATGTGTGGGATGTGATGTTAGTGTCACTATGCAGGAGGTCACAAGTGGGAATGGAAGCCAGCAGAGGATGACAGATATTTAAATATGACATCAACCACAGGCTGAATGATTATGCTTAAATCCTCTCTTCCAAAGTAACTCACCATATGCTGACTATGTTCCACATTTTTGCTTCATAAATTATGTAACAAAAAATGCTTTGTACATGAATCATGTTTTGTTAGACTCAGCTCCGCTGGGTCCGTGTCACTTAAGTACAGTCTCAACTTCTTCTTTTTTCCCTCAGCATGAATTGTTTCTTTTTATCACAATCTATTACTTAGTGCCTTAGTTTCATTTTGGCATTATCAGTTACCTAACATGCTTCCATAAAAAATTCTTAGAAAAATAAGAATTATCTTGTATTTAGGCTGAATTGAACACATCAACCCTCTACTTAAGTAAGAAAATATATTGAAAGCAGATTATATTTCTTTTAGACAACTTACTCATGTTTTATGGGCATGCATTTTAAAGATGCATATATTTTTAAATATGCATCTCTCTATATGTATTTATACCACTTATTTTAATCACAATGTTTTATCTCACATTATTTATTTATACAACAAAATGTGACTCAGTCCAAATACACGTGTGAAGATCAGTGGTAAAATCCTAGGATGATTTTAGTATGACAGCCGTGGAAGCAAGTGGCTCTGTGTGATACGGATTTTTTTTAAGAGGAAAACAAGCCACGCAGGCCAAAACGTTGAGAAGTTTCCCCTAAAATTTCCATTATTTTTCCTCAGAGGATCAGCACACCACGGATATACAGTGAACACAGAAACATGCAGCACACCTGCATTTAAATTTGGAAGGATGTTCAACATGATTTAGCCTTGTTATGTTCTCTTATTGTTGAAGAAACACAGATCTAGAGAAGTAAAATGACTGACTCTGAGTCACAAAGCTGCTCTAGAACTCAGGTTTCCTAATTCCCTCATTTTAATGAGAAGGACAGAGCCTGAGGGTTCAGGCAGAACTGGGTTTGAATGTCACCTGTGTGACCCTAGACCCAAGGGGCCTGACTTCTCTGGGCCCAGCGTTCCTCCCGGGTCATAAAAACACTCTGGAGATGGAAGTTTCTGTCTCTCAAGTTGGATGGCTGGGTGGAAAATTTATGTAAAATGCCTATCTCAGCCCCAAAGTGTGTCACGTGTGCCACAGGTTGGTAGCTATGGCAGTGCATGGGCTTGATATAAACTTGGGCAGAGGAAGAAAAATTCCACATAGCAGTTTGGCTTTTCCTTAGCCACTTATTTTAAAACCACGAATCGGAGTCTGCCATTGTTCAGCTTTATTTTACAGATAAGCATACTGAATAATTAAAAGCACAATTCACTTGCTAATCTTTATTTCCTAATACTGATTTAGCCTTGGTCAGAGAATACAGAGGAAGACAAGAAACTGAGTTAGAAACAGTAGGAAACGGGAAGCAGATTTTTGGACTGAGTGCCCCCAAACTCTTTTAAATTTAGTATAAGAATGAGGCAACACTCAGGCTCTCACAATTGCACTCTATTGTATCATGGTTCTCTCTGGTGTAATGGTGATATTTATAAAGTATCTTGGCCCTCAACTACAGAATTAAGGCAATTTTAAAATTTAACAGGAAAATGTATTGTCCACCATTTGAGCGACAATGCAATAATATATAATTAAAATGGAATGTGAGTTCTATCAGAGCTAGAGATACAGGCATGGGGATGTGATCTGAGGGAACCCTTAACTATGGAGCTGTGTTCAGCTGCGAAATTCTACCTAGGAGATAGAAAAAATTTTGCTATCTTTTTCTTCTCTTTTTCTTTAAAGAGAGAAGTAGCTGCAGAAATATTATAATTTAAAAATCCCATCATCATTCAAATTATCAACTAGTCTCTAGGACATTTAGAAAAAAATTACTCATCAATTTCCACACAAATTATCTCAAAACTAGCATTGAGCCTGCTGGCCAGCAGAATGTCTTTTTGTTTTGAGTGTGGGAAATACTGTTTTCCAGGAGTATTTTTTTACCATATATATATATTTTACAGACAAGGTTTCACCATGTTGGTCAGGCTGGTCTTGAGCTCCTGACCTTAGGTGATCCACCTGCCTCAGCCTCCCAAAGTGCTGGGATTACAGGCTTGAGCCACCACGCCCGGACTTTTTTTCCCATATATTCCTGTTAAATTTTTCAATTTGACCTAAAACAGTGTCATTTTTTCCTCAGATTTCCATTGTATATCATATTAATGCTAATAAAATCCCTAATAAATTGATAGCAGTAAAGATATTGAAAATGATAGCCAAAATTGATCCCATATTATTATGTAACATACCAAAACCATCAAGGCTTTTCCTTGTCAACCTTTATGTACTATTTGTTTATTCTGTATTTATTCATATAATCATTAATTATTTTTATATTTATTAAATCTTGCTTTTTACAAATAGGTCTAATTTGGTAGGTCTCAAAATTATCCAGAATTTCTAAAAATAATACGTTATGATTGTCCAGCTATAATGCTTTAAAAAGTTAAAAGTATGATTCATTCTAATATAAAATTAATATACACCAAAGACTTACTAGCTCAAGAATGAGCAGACGAGGTAGAACATAAAGTATTTCCGAGAGTCTGTGAAGTACACAGTGTTTACTGGTATTTTAAAAATAGACCTTTGTTACAAGGTTGCTGGGGTGATGCAAAACTAGCTAATGCCCTACAGGGCAATGAAATCATAACCTTTGGAAATATTTTTTCTACTGGGAATGAAACCTGTCAAGTTAACATGTTACTTCACAGAACTTGAGCTCTCAATCAAATCAAATTAGCAAAATTTAAAAGAGGCATTATTATAAGAAATTAAATAATCCTTGTTTGAAATTGATAACAGTGTTCCAATATATCATTGAAAGGACATGCTACCCATCTTTTTTGCCTTTTTTTCCTAGTTTTAAATAATCTTCCTTAACATGGTTCATGTAAGTCCTTTTATAATTCTTTAATTTCTTTTTCTTCCCGTTGTGTATTAGTTTTCTATTGCTACCTTAATGAATTAACCATAAACTCAGGGGCTTAAAATAACACAAATTTGTTATTAAACTTGGACTACATTTTTGGACTAAGGATGCCCCCGGACTATTTTAAATTATAGGTCCATAGGTGTAAAGTATGGGTTGTGTCTCACCAAACTGAAATCAGCATGACAGTTGTGCTCCTTTCTGGAGGCTCTAGGAGACAATCTCATTTAGTTTGTTGGCAGAAATGAATTTACTGCGGGTGCAAGAAGAAGGTCCTTAAGTTCTTATTGACTGTCAGCTGACAGACATTCCCAGCTTCTAGAAGCTGTCACATTGCTTGGCTCATGGTCCCCCCTTCCATCTTCAAAGCTAGAAATGAAGGATGAAGTCCTTCTCATAGTGAGTCTTTTTAACCCACCCTTCTGCCTTCCCCTTCTTCTCTTGAGAACTCAAGTCAGTAAACTGAACCCCCTTCCGCCAGATAATCCAGGATAATCCCCCCATCTCTAGATCTATACCCTTAATCACTCTCTTTTGCCACGGAAGGTCATATAGTCACAGGTTTGGTGGGCTGGGAGGTAGACATTGTTGTGTGTGTGTGTGGACTGGGTCATTATGCCTATCACACAATATAAATGTACAATTCGATGATTGTAAGTAAATTTGTAAAGTTGTGTAACCATTACCCAAACCAGTTTTAGAAGATATATATTCCATCATGCTCAAAATTTTCCTTGTGCTAGTTTGTAGGTGTGTTCCTGATTCTAGCTGTAAGCAGCCACTGATTTGCCTTAGGCCTTTACAAATTTGCTTTTTCAGGATGTTTTCTACAAATGAAAATCATACAATATGTGTAAAGTTTTTCCACTGACTGTTTTCGTTTAGCAAAATATTTTTGAGGGTCATTCACATTTAGCATGTGTCAGTAATTTGTTCTTACTGCTGACTGTATTCTATTGATTGTGCACTGTGATTTGTTCATCCATTCACCAGTTAATATATGTTTGGATTGTATGCAGTTGTTGACTATTATGAATAAGGCAACATCTATTTTCGTACATGTCTGTATTAGTCAGGGTTAAACCCTGAAAATAATTGTTGTCTTATTCATAATAGTCAACAACTGTATATAATCCAAATGTATATTAACGAATAGAATATATCCTATTAGTTCTCCCTCTCTAGAGAACCCTGACTAATACAAACATATATGAAAATAATCGCTGCCTTATTTGTGACGGTCAACAACTGTATACAATCCAGGGTCAACCTCAGACAAGCAGAGCAGCAGAAGGCACACCTCAGCCACGGTTGGAAGCCAGCCATTGGCCAGCATTTGTATGACATGTGAGCTAAAAACTGCTTTCTATTTAAAAACAAATGTGAAAAAGACGAGGAAGAAAAACCAGGAGGAGGAGGCAGAGAAGAAATAGAAACTGCAATGAACATACATGTGCATGTGTCTTTAAAATAGATCAATTTATAATCCTTTGGGTATATACCCAGTAATGGGATTGCTGGGTCAAATGCTATTTCTATTTCTAGATCCTTGAGGAATTGCCACACTGTCTTCCACAATGGTTGAACTAATTTACACTCCCACCAACAGTGTAGAAGTGTTTCTATTTCTCCACATCCTCTCCAGCATCTGTTGTTTCTTGACTTTTTAATGATCGCCATTCTAACTGGTGTGAGATGGTATCTCAATGTGGTTTTGATTTGCATTTCTCTAATGACCAGTGATGATGAGCATTTTTTCATATGTTTGTTGGCTTCATAAATGTCTTCAATAGCAAAGACCTGGAACTAACCTAAAAGCCCATCAATGATAGACTGGATAAAGAAAATGTGACACATATACCCCACGGAATACTATGCAGCCATAAAAAGGGATGAGTTCATGTCCTTTGTAGGGACATGGTTGAATCTGGAAACCATCATTCTGAGCAAACTGACACAAGAGCAGAAAACCAAACACTGCATGTTCTCACTCATAGGCGGGTGTTGAACAATTAGAACACATGGACACAGGGAGGGGAGCATCACACACTGGGGTCCGTTGTGGGGGGCTAGGGGAGGCACAGCAGGGGGTGGGGAAGTTGGAGAGCGATAACATGGGGAGAAATGCCTGATGTGGGTGATGGGGGGATGGAGGTAGCAAACCACATTGCCACATATGTACCTATGCAACAATCCTGCAAGATCTGCACATGTACCCCAGAACTTAAAGTACAGTTAAAAAAAAAAAAAAGAAATAGAGACTGTAGCCTACAAAACACAAAATGTTCACTCCTGCCAGTCCCACAGTGCTTTCCCACGGGATAGCTGTGAGGCCTCCCTGTCCCTCCTGCCTCCCGGCTGGCCCTGGCCTGCCCGGAGCTCCAAAGCTACAGAGTGCCTTCCAGTGCAGCAGAAAACCCTCTACAGTTTGCCCCACCCTGGAGAAGGCGGACAGCCCAGGCCAGAGTGACATAGGGTCTGACGTTTCCCAGAAGTTCAACAGATTTTAAGCATCCGTGCATCTCAGATTTGTGTTAAGCCTTTGGTCAATTTCTATGGTATGGAAATGGAGCTTTTTGTTTATTTTTGTTTCAGCTTTGTAGTTGCTGATTTGGAAAGGACTTTCCTGATCTTACGTAGCAATAGCTAAAAGTGCTAGATCCTTTCACCAATCTTTTTTAAGGAAACGAAATAGAATATTGAAAATAAAAATAAAACAGGACTTCATCATGACAATTCTTCCTTCGCTATTTATTAACTAGAACAGCTTGGCACATAGAAATTTGAAAATTTAAGAGCTAACAAGGCAAGAACATTGTAACTTTGTTTATTTTCAGGATTTAAAAAGGTCATGAGGTTGCAAAGCTGTGAAGTGGCTGACTGGGGCAGCAGTACATTAAAGGAGTATTGACAGATCACTCTGTGGATAGATTGAAGCTGGAGACTAAGTAATTGGTGACCAATTTTCCAAAGGATAATGTTTTTTCTACATGTGAAATCTACAGCCAAAGCATCTTTTCTGGTGGAGAATAAATAAGTCAACCACTGATACTGAATTTCTCTGTGGCACCACAGTTACAAAGATGAAGAAACCCCGATATGGTTCATTCATCTGTCTTGTCACGATAACTACATTTCCTCAAAGTTAACATCAGTGCCACTCTCCACTGACACCTCACATTAGAGTCAGGACACCCACAAACAGACCTCTGTGTCCCCAAAGCAGGCAAAGTGAAGGCTTGATCCCTGGAGTTGATCTCATGCCATTCCATTTCCCCGTGACTCATTTCGTAACTACTTTTAAGTCACATTTGCTGGTTTGTGATTCTGCTACAGTAACCTGCCTGTGTATTCCCTTGGAAAAAATTTAAATTATCTGCTTAAAATGGGCCTCTCCTATTTTCACACCAAAGTCTTTGCCCCTACTTCTCCCCATCCCATATTTCTTAACTTACCACAAAGGGCCTCTTGCCTTAGAACCTGCAATATTAATATCCTCCTGTAAGGTAATAAATGGAACCCATTCACAAGGTGAAAGTGCTTTGTGAAGCTGTCAAAATTCTGTCCATCTCATTGGCCCAGGTATAGGTGAGAGAATGTGACCACATAGAGCCTGCACACGCAGGGACCTGAGGCAGAGCAGGGCTTCAGAGCCACGTGGAGGATGGAGAATGAAGACACCAAGTTTCTGATGGAGAATTACCAGCGGTCACCTGAGCTCATGTTTGCACAGCAATGTAGATCAGAAATTCAGAAGAAAAGATCTTCTCAGCTACAAATTTGATTTTACTAGTTTCCCTTACCAGTATATGTCCAGCTACACATTGTTGTTAAACTGAAATGCTTTAAAAAGTCAAAGTTTTTGTTAGATTCTTTTCTTCCAGTCACCTGCTCTGATTCTCTTTTATTAAGAGGACTCAGCTATGTTATGTGCTCTGCATGGAAGGCACAATCTGATTATTTCTATATGTTTCCCTTCAGCTTCTAATTTTGCAATATTCTTTACTTAGGGACTTCTTGAAGAGAGCTCACAGGGAAAATGACTCCCCCCAGGACCCAATCAGATTTTCATATCAATTAGGAACTTTGGAAGTAGTTTTAACAGCTCCTAGGTGTGAATACAAGCACTTTGTTAGAACAGCGCCTTCCTGCTTCCTCCAGTGCTTTAGAAACTCTTCCTTCATGTTATGTTCAATAGGAAAATGAGCAGCAGTTCAGCTGTTACGCATACGGTGATTTTTATCATTCTAATTTCTAAGTAAAACAAAAAATGTTAAGGTGAATAGACATAGAATAACCAAAGAAAACTTATATATAAAATAAAACAATAATATGTAAAAGAAATATTTTATTTGCAAAAATGACCCCTTAGTTTAGTGATTAGTAAATTATCACTTTGTCCAGCTCACAAAAAATAATCCCAACTTCCAGCTGAAATAAAAATCGCATTTATTTTGCTAATCTGCATAAAAATCAGTTAAATTAGTTTTAATAAAATAAGACTGGAAACAAAATTGTGGGATGTATTTTTATGGAATTTTGCAAACTTGAAATGCAAAGAAATCATAAATCTAAACATTATAGAGTCTGACCTATTATGAGTTTGTAACAAAAATAAGATATACAGAGTTCTTTTTATATTCTAGCAATTTTAAAATGTAAAGTGAGCTTCATTGTATCCATGATTTAGTAACGTTGCATAACTTATTTAAAAAGAAATAAAAATTGAGAAAGAGGGTTTTTAAAAAATCAAAAGTTTGAATAAATATTTGAGTTAAGTATGAAAATCTCATAAAAATAAATAAGATTTTCAGACAAGGTTACATTTTTATTTTTCTTTCTTTTTTTTGAGATAATCTTTTTATTATTAGTATACTTCTGGGATACATGTGCAGAACGTGCAGGTTTGTTACACAGGTATACACGTGCCGTCGTGGTTCGCTACACCCATCAACTGTCATCTACGTTAGGTATTTCTTCTAATGCTCTCCCTCCCCCAGTCCCATCCCATGACAGGCCCTAGTATATGATGTTCCCCCCTACCCCAATGTCCATGTGTCCTCATTGTTCAACTCCCACTTATGAGTGAGAACATGCGGTGATTGGTTTTCTGTTCCTGTGTTAGTTTGCTGAGAATGATGGTTTCCAGCCTCATCCATGTCCCTGCAAAGGACATGAACTCATCCTTTTTTATGGGTGCATAGTATTCCATGGTATATATGTGCCACATTTTTTTTATCCAGTCTTTCATTAATGAGCATTTAAGTTGGTACCAAGTCTTTGCTATTTTGAATAGTACTGCAAAGAACATACGTGTGCCTGTGTCTTTATAGTAGAATGATTTATAATCTTTTGGGTATATAACCAGTAATGGTATTGCTGGGTCAAATGGCATTTCTGGTTCTAGATCCTTGAGGAATCGCCACACTGTCTTCTGCAATGGTTGAATTAATTTACACTCCCACCAACAGTGTAAAAGTGTTCCTATTTCTCCACATCCTCTCCAGCATCTGTTGTTTCCTGACTTTTTAATGATTGCCATTCTAACTAGTGTGAAATGGTATCTCACTGTGGTTTTGATTTGTGTTAGAGATAGAGTCTTGCTCTGTCACTCAAGCTGGAGGGCAAAGACATGATCATAGATCACCGCAGCCTTGAACTCTTGGCTTCAAGTTATCCTCTCACCTCAGCCTCTTGTGTACCTGGGACTACAGGTGTGTGCCACCATGCCTGGCTAATTTTTTAAATTTTTTGTAGAGATGGGATCTCACTATGTTATCCAGGCTGGCCATGAACGCCTGGCCTCAAGCAATCCTCTCACCTGAGCCTTTCAAAGTGCTGGGATTACAGATGTGAGCCACAATTCCCAGACTAAACTTACTTTTTTTAAGAACAATTCAGAAACCATAAATATAGATAATACAGTGTTTTTGAGTAGCTCTGTAAAAAGAGATTTAAGATAAAATAAAAATACATACACATTTTTAAAAATAGGCTCATATTCTTATATCCTTTGCAAGAGTAAATATCTTTCTTTTTCTTTCGTTTTTTTTTTCTTTACAGGGTCACAGTCTGCCTCCCAGGCTGGAGTGCAGTGGTGCACTCATAGCCCACTGTTAGCCTCAGACTTTTGGGATCACGTGATCCTCCTACCTCAGCCTTTCGAGTAGCTGGGAATAGAGGTGCCTGCCACCACACCCAGCTAATTTTTTAATTCTTTTGTAGAGATGAGGGTCCTTTTATGTTACCCAGGCTGGTCTTGAACTCCTGGGCTCAAGTCACCCTCCCACCTTGGCCTCCCAAAGTGCTGGGATTATAGGTGTGAGCCAGTGTGCCCAGCGTCTTTCCCGTCTTGTTTACCAGATGAAACCTACTGCTCAGTCTTTCCAGTTTTTGACACTTCTCTCTCATTAAACCTGCAATCATTTTATAAGCCTTTCCAACCAAGAGGAAGGTGAACAGATGCTTTTATAGAACAACTCGGTGCTGCAGCCAATGAGAGTGTTAAAACCAAAAGCAAGAGCCCCTCTCCCATTCCTCCACCTGTTGTGCCTACTTCTTTCCACACCAGGCATGTCTTGCTGCCAGCCCCAGTGAAAATCCAGCTGACTCTCAACTCTATCATTGTGTGGCCATTGGCCATCTTGAGTCATCAATTGGTTTACTGCAACTGACATTCCAGCTGCCCACAGGACGCTTCCTTCACTTGAACCCAGGTTGAATCATAAATATTTCATTTATTTTAAAGGATTCCAAGGTGTGTGTATAATATCACATTTTAGTTCTTTCCTCACTGCAAGCTGTTAGAGCAGAAATATTGTAACACTGACTTAGAGTCCCAAGAAAGCACAGTTCAGGTTGATGCGATGCTGAAACCGAGCTTTTGTTGCATTTTTTCTGGCTAAGTCAAATTACTCACTGGATGTCCTTGGGCAAAGTATTTAAAACATCTCTTTAAGATTCTTCAACTGAAAAATGAGGATACTACAAAACATAAACCAATAACATGAGGGTATTTGAGCCCCCCCCACCAAACACACGCACACAGAGTTCAGCATGTGTCATTGTGTCATTATAACAGGAACGTCTCTTTTTTTTTTTTTTTTTTTTTTTGAGACAAAATCTCACTCAGTTGCCCAGGCTAGGGTGTAATGGCATGGTCTCAGCTCACTGCAACCTCCGCCTCCTGGGTTTAAGCGATTCTCCTGCCTCCCCTGTAGCTGGGATTACAGGCGCCTACCACTGTGCCTGGCTAATTTTTTTTTTTTTTTTTGAGACACAGTCTAGCTCTGTTGCCCAGGCTGGAGTGCAGTGGCATGATCTCGGCCCACTGCAACCTCCACCTCCTGGGTTCAAACGATTCTCCTGCTTCAGCCTCCTGAATAGCTGGGATTACAGGCATATGCCACCATGCCTGGCTAATTTTTGTATTTTTAGTAGAGACGGGGTTTCACCATGTTGGTCAGGCTGGTCTTGAACTCCTGACCTTGTGATCTGCCCACCTCGGCCTCCCAAAGTGCTGGGATTACAGGCGTGAGTCGCTGCGCCCGGCCAGGAACGTTTCTTTAAGAACATACTTTCTTAAAGAAATTAACTTTTCTTTAAGACTTACTTCATAACACTTGGAACATGTAACCTATGCTAGTGATTTCTGCCTTTTCATTTTAAAACTGTTCACCTTATGAAATTTCCATAAAGCTCCTAATATGAATACATTTCCTCTCTTGCTGTGGTACCGCCACTATAGAATTAGTTCAAATATTTTGTGTTTAAGTTAAGTTAAACTTTGTTAAAAATGGAAAAGAATGGAAATTAGCCCTTTTAGTAAGGAAAGCTCCTTTGGTGCAGATAGGGCATCTGGCATAAAGCGAGACCTTCAGGAGCAGCCTCCTCGGGTATTCTTCACGGAGCAGCCCTTGCTTAAGAGGTGTATGCAGCACAGGCTCAGGAGAAGCCCAGAAGTTACAGATAAATAAAGATCTTGGAGCTAAATTTATAAACAGAACCTTAGGGAACTGTGTCATCACCCCCATTGTTTCAGAACGTTGGAGTAAGTTCATAAAGCTCACTAAACACAAGTACTCCTCAACCATTGCCTATCTTTCATCAATGTGACCATTTCAGGGAACGATTTTTCACTAGAGTGGCAGTATCCACCTTGAAAGGGAAGAGGCCAAGTTGCCTTACCAGAGGAGTGGGGAGGGTGTGGGGCATGCATCCCAGAGGCAGGTGAGTGGGGACCTGGGAGGGGAACTATTGGGGAACTACTGAGGACAAGTCAAGGGACTGCTGAACCTCTGTGATGAGACACGAAATCTGAATTCACGTTGCCTTTAGCCAACCTCTCCTCCATAAGAACCATAAATTCAGTGGTTTTAAGACAGATTGTGAGAGATTATTTCCAAGTTGCTTATTTATTATTTCCAATGAAATCTTGAGTGGCTCCTACAGGACTCTGCCAAGCCTCGAACCTGGGGCTGCAATGCAAAAAGAGTTCATAAAATGCAGTAGCAATGTGAACGCATATATAATATAGGAGAAAAGAAAATGGTACTCTAAAGATGCCGTTTTGTATTTCTAAGTACACTTTTCTTTACCAGGGTTGATTTGATCGGCTTCTTTCCTTTGTGTTAACAAAAGGATGCTTGTCCAGACTTGTGCCTGAGTCCTCTCTGCTCAAGGGCATTCCCCCAGGGGAAAGCAGCTTTGTGCAGAATGGAGCCACCACATGGACTGCACTGCCACCTACTGGTATTTATCTCAAACTGCAGCTCAGGCCGACAGACCCAGTCATTAGCCTAGGAATTATAAAATATTCGCAAACTACGCACCCGACAAAGGTCTCATATCCAGGATCCGTAAGAAAATCAAACAAATCAACAAGCAAAGGGTGAACAACTCCATTAAAAATGGGCAAAGGACATGAACAGACATTTCCCTAAAGAACATATACACGTGGGCCACAAGCATATGAAAAAATGCTCAACATCGTTACTGAGATCAAAACCTCAGTGAGATACCATGCCATACCATACCAGTCCAAATGGCTGTTATTTAAAAATAAAAAGCAACAGACGCTGGTCAGGCTGCGGAGAAAAGGGGACACTTACACACTGTTGGTGGGAATGTAAATTAGTTCAGCCATTGTGGAAAGCAGTTTGGAGATTCCTCAAAAAACTTAAAATGGAAATACCATTTGACCAAGCAATCCCATTACTGTGTGTATATCCAAAGGAAAATAGATTATTATACCAAGACACATGCACGTACATGTTCACCGCAGCACTGTTCACCATAGCAAAGACGTGAAATCAACCTAAGGTGCCCATCCGTGGTGGACCGGATGAAGAAAACGTGGTTTACACACACCATGGAATACCATGCAGCCATAACAAAAATAACATCATGTCCTTGAGAGCAACGTGGCTGCAGCTGGAAGCCATAACCCTAATCGAATGAATGCAGAAACAGAAAACCAAATCCACCATGTGCTCACTTATGAGTGGGAACTAAACACTAAGCACACATGGACATAAATGTTGGAAAAATAGAGACATTGCTGACTCCTAGAGGGGTAGGGACAGAGCAGACAAGGGCTGGAAGACCACCTGTTGGGTACTCCGCTCACCGCCTCGGTGTGATATACTCATGTGACGAATCTGCACATGTATTCCCTGTATCTAAAATAAAAGTTGAATTTTTTTAAAATGCAAAAACAGCAGGCCATACCCAGAGTGAGTAAGAATTTTGGAGATTTTCTAGCCATTGGTTCAATCTTCTAATTTTCCTTCTGACACACTGAGAGCAGAGGAGGAAGATACACCATGCACATGGTCCGTTGGGAGACAAAGCCTGCCTTTAGGTAAAGTGGTAAGGACAGGTTTTAATCAGTAATATACCATTGTAGTAGGAAAAAGGTCCCGCGTGGAATGAACTCAGGTTTTATTTGTGCAGAGGGGACTGGGCATTTTAAAGCAAGACTAAGAGAAAAGAGCGGGGTGATGGCAGATCAGTCGGGTCAGAGAAGTGGAAAATTAGAAAAAGCAGGAAAGGGGAGATTGGTCCCTGTGAAGCCCCCATCGCTTTGTTAACTGGAGCCTATTGAGGTGAGGCTCCTGCCCTCCCACAGAGGCTTAGACACGGGAGCCCTCTCTCCAGGGGTTGGCTGGAGCAAACGGTACACTCCTTGGGCTACCTTGTGTGTCCTCAGGCAGGTGCCGAAGCAGGGCTGGGGTCATCCCTGGGGATGCAGCCTTAAACTGTAAGAAATTAACTTAGTGTTTTTAGGCCGTTAAAAACATGTCTTCATGGACCAAGTTTGAGGCCAGGGTAAGAATGGGCTCAGAGAAGCCTGGCTAAGGTTCAAAGAGAGAATCTTTGTCAACATTTATTAAAGTAAAGGTGTGCCTTTTGAATAAGACAATCTGTCTTTTCACTTAATAAAAAAATTTTGAATTCTAGACATTATACTGTATGAGAACTTCAGAAATATTTTGATCCAACCCTTTAGCAATCCATAATTATAGAAAACAAACTGCTTAGGCAGATGTGTCAGGTGTAGTCTCGTCTATAGTAACCCTGAAAAGAAATACTAATTTATTCTAGAGGTTCAGTAAGACATTTGAATTCCAACAACAACAACCACCAAAACCCAAACCATTGCAAAGGAGGATCCATATCTATTTCAGAATGTAGTAATCTGAGAGTCAAGCACTGAATTTGCAAGTCAGGCAGAGGTTACTTGCCCAGTAAATGTACAGAAAAAGAAAAACGTCAGTAGCAGGATTGTTAAATATAACTTCATCTGAAGAAATCTGTCCATGGCAGGAACTGTCATGAAGTGGGGCTGACCGGTTCTACGTCTGTTGGCAGTGGCTTACAGACAGGAAGACTGGGAGATTCTTAGACAAGCTGCAACACAAAGTCACATGCTAATATTGTTACTCAAAATCTGTAACTTTTTCTTCAGATGATTTACATCTAAGTGGTAAGAGAAAATAGCTTTAGGGTGGGAGGGGTGCATGTTTAACGGTTTAATAATATAATTCTGGAAATTTCTTTGATTCCATCCTTGCTTTAGACTAACGTTGTATTATCATTGATGCCTCCAATAGGAACACTTCATTACTAAGAAGCAAGAATAGCACCTCTGCTTATGATTTGTGAATTAACTCATTAGATACCCACGTTTGACCCATACTATGCACTTCAACACAGGGATTCTACAATCAAAATCTTTTCTCTATTGCTCCAATAATAAGCTACAAAGCTCTGAAAACTGTGTGATATATTTTCTTTTTTATTTTTATTTTATTTTTTATTGCATTTTAGGTTTTGGGGTACATGTGAAGAACATCCAAGATTGTTGCATAGGTACACACATGGCAGCACACCCCATCACCTATATCTGGCATTTCTCCCCATGCTATCTCTCCCCAACTCCCCACCCCCCCATGATATATTTTCTAAGTTGAAGCATATGATACTAAAACCTGACATGTCCAGCTGCATGATTTACACATTCACTTTACAGATTGGTTTTATGCTCGAGCAAGAGAGGTCCTGGATATACCCAATGCCATGTGCAAAGCACTCATTTTAAACTAGCACGTTATTATTAAGCATGTATTTATATTTCTCACTGTTACAGCACTTCGTGCAGAAGGTTACCACAAAGATAGATCACATCAGAGAGTTCTAAGAAGGAATTTGGGGCCATTTAAAGTCAATGGTACACTACAGAATTATGTGAGTTCCTGTGGGAGCCCACTTTTCAGCAGCCAAGTTTGCGGTTTTTGCTAATTCTGGCCATAAATGGATGGCTCCTTTGACATTTGTAGACATTCCCATCACATGAAGCAAGAGTAGTTCAAATAGGACTTAACTGACAAAAAGAACGAGGAGCAGCCAATGCTCTCTTTCTCCATAACTGTGTAGGAGAAACATGCTCGTTTCTGTCTTTGAATTCAACTCCCTGAGCTCATAAATCGTCAGCGCTGTCCCTAAATTGAAGAGTAAGCAGATTTCAGGTAGTTATTTTGCCAAAATCGTTCCATGCTGAGTGTGGCATCAAGAGCTTCTAAGTTCCCCCTTTCCTCCTCCAATGTTTAGTGAAGTTTAGCTGTAAGGCCACTAGAATACTTTGGCGTGGTTTGCTGGCAGCCATACCGGTGACAATAAGATTGGAATTGTGTGGAAGGAACTGACTGTAACAGAAGAGCACACACATTGCTCTGCCCAAAAGGGAGCAGGCAGGAGCAGAACACCCCAGGAAGACTGTGTCCTTACTGGCACAGAGTCGAGCTCCGTAGCTGAGAGAGGCTGGTCAAGAGACAGAAACAGGCAAAGGTGGGACAGACACAGGTGCGTGGCTGAATCTCGCTAGGGTGTGCTCAGTACAGGTGCACGGCCATTCTCAGGAAAGAAAAACAATATCCCTTCATCCCTTTTCCTTTTTTGTCAGAAATCCTTACTCTGCAAAAGCATATAGTGACGTGTTAGTACCAGAAAGCCAGGCACACAAGTGGGAAGCTGTTATCACTTCCTTTGGTGTTCACGGTAATACCGCTAATCATTAGAAATTCCCGCAGCATGACAGGATTTCCTCTGCTTTGATCCCACAAGAAAATCTCAAGCAAACTGTCCTTTGCTAAACAGACCAGTGAAAAGATTATTTTTTCCCCCTTCCTGGTTGTAAGTGCTTTTAAAATGAAGACCCATTGTCAAATCTATGAAGAAAAAGTGAGGCACAGTCCAGGTTTGACTGGACGGGATGAAACCTGGATTCATGCTCTAATATTAGCGAAAGCAAACCATCTTTCACATTCAGGTGTCAGTTCTGTCAAACAACAGTGCATTGCACACAAGTAAGCTCGAATGTCTTTCAGCAGCTGATACATACAGTCTTTCTCTTGTCTAACGACGGTCAAACCTCGTGGAGGTCCTCATTGCATTATTTTCCGTATTACATTTACTATTAAGTCCAACAGTGCTCGTCTTCTCTCACTCCATATAATGTGCTCAAAATAATAGGAGACAAAGCTGAAGGCATTGACACTACTAGTTCACAGTGTTAGACGGTTTACAGAATGCTAGCTTGAGGGTTAAAGAACTAAAGCAGGAACCCTTAAAGGATAGTTCCATGTCATGGTCTATTTATTTAAATTAGCTCAATTTTAAACGTAGAGAACGTTGAGGCTCGAACTACCTTATTCTTTCAAAAGAGAATGCCCTTATCCTTCTCACACAGCCTTCGTAGATCTCATGATACTTCCACATGGAAGATACTGGGCCCAGTCTGATTATTGTTGCCTTCCTTTAACAGCTGACTGCTACCAGGTCCTGTAAATGCAGAGTGAACTATTCTTGTTATTATCTGGCTGAAATGTTGACTAAAGTACTTACTAATTCATATCATCTTTTATGTTGATAGCACCTGTTGTCACTGTCAACAGAGAGGCATATATTGTTTACATCGATTTGGATTTTGTTTGTTCGGTTTTCATTTGTTAAGCAGCAAATCACTGACCATGATGTTGCTTGGACAGCCTCTTTATTTTTTTACGTTTTTAGTTTCAAAGGATTTGGCTTCCCTTTTCAGACTTTACTCTGCTACAATAAAGCATTTAATGACTATGTAAAATATGGACTAAAATCTTGTACATTCACGGAGATTTAACCACTAGATATTTATCCCCCTATTACCCTGATGCAAATGTTCAGCCATACCTGAATAGTTAAAATGTCTTTTAGAATACCACTTCAGTTAGATAGAAATTAGCTATCAATAATTTAGAGTATGTGGAATCTTACATGCTACCAATAAGGAAAAAAATAAGTAAATAATCTTTGAGAGGTCAAGATTCACTTCTTCTGTCATGTATTCATTCACTAAAATGATCAAATATCGAATGTTACTCTCAGGATTGAAATTGGGAGCAAATGTCGTTCTTGCTTTCATGGAGCTTATAGTCTCTGGAGGTGACAGACTTTAATTAAAAACACTTAGATAATACAAAGACGGCTTGTCCTGTGAAGAAAACCTTGAGGAAGTGGTGAGAGTGCAATGGACTAGATTGAAGGCAGCAAAAAGGCTCTGGGAAGAGGAGCAGTTTAGGTGGGAGCTGATGATGAGGTCATCATGATTAAATTGATTAGGCACAATCAATAAATAACTGATACACAACATGGGAAACAGTGTTCCGGGCCAAGGAGCAAATCCTCCCAAGCGCTGAGAGGAAGAGGAACACAAAGGTGTGCCCGCAGAGTGGGGAGGACTTACAGAAGCATCAACTCTGACTTTAGTTTTTAGAACAGTTTAGGTTCATAGAAAAACTAAGACGATGGTACTGATAGTTCCCACACACCCAAGCTAGCTCCCACCATCATTAACAGCTTGTATTAGCATGATACATTTGCATAATTAATGAACTAATATTATAAAAATCTGATGAACTGAAGTTCATTGGTTATTCAGACTTCCTTGGTTTTTACCTAACATCAGTTTTCAGTTCTCGAATCCTAGGGGACAACCACGTTACGTTTAGTGGCCATGCCTCCTCAGGTTCCTCTGGGCTGTCGTCGTTTCTCAGACTTGCTGTGTTTTTCATGACTCCAACAATTTTGAGAAAGTCCTGTTTTGTAGGTCCCCTCTGCTGGAAATTTTCTGATGTTTTCCCCTCATGATTACTCTGGGTGTGTGTCTTTTGTAGGAGAAAATCTCAAAGCTAAGGTGCTATTTTCATTGCATCATATTGTGGCCAAGCATGATTTGTGACTGCTGGTTCTGACTTTGACTTGAATCACCTGACTGAGGTGGTGGTTTCTCCACCGTAAAGTTGCTCCTGCCCCACCTCACCCTGCACGTCCCAGGGTCTACTCCTTGGAAGGGAATTTGTATGTGTAGCTCACACTTAGGGGTCAGGAGTTATGTTCCAATCTCTTAAGGCCAAAGTACCTTCCTTAAGGGCAAAACAGTGGCATAAGTGATTAGAAATGATTCTGCAGGGGATTTGATTCGACTCCCCCGTTTATTAATTTATTCAATGATTTCCTTATATCAGTGTAGACTCGTGAATATTTCTTTTATAGTTTGGATTATAATCCAACACGACTTATTGTGTGGCTCAAATTGTTCCAGCTTTGGCCACTGGGAGCCCTTTTAGTTGCTCTTGTGCGCCTTTGACACACCCTCATGATGTGAGGTTTTCTTTGGGGAGGAGGGTGCATGCCCTGCGTTCTGAGGCTGCTGGGTGCTCTAGGCTCATCCTGTATACATCTGGCCTCAGTGTTAGGATCAGCCATCTCTACAAGAAGACTTGGTTTGTTTTATTGAAGAAGGTAGTCAATGCAGGATCTCGGTGTGTTCACTGATACGAGGGTGTCATTTCTTTTAGGTCTTCTCAGCTGATAGAGCAAAGAAATAGGTGTGTGTATCCTAACCCGTGTATAAACAGATACCTATAAATGTTTCCATAGGTGGCCATCTGTATTTATATTAAGCTAAATGTGAGTTTATACTGATGTCCCCAATTCAAACATGCTAATGAAGGCATCAGTCTAGCTGCCTTATCTGCAAATTCTAACCAATAAAACTGGCTTTTCCAACCCACCATCATTTATATATCTATTCATTGTTTAGCTTTGTATGAGTTTGCCAAGTTCTAACATGGTTCTATCTTTTTTGTTCCCACCAAAAACAAATGAGAACTCCTGTTGATTTGTATTCTCATAAGCATGGGTAATGTGAGTTGCTTGTATTTCAGTCTTTCGATTAGTTGCATGACGGTGTCACATCATCGAACAGCTACATTAACGATGGGGGGTGAGAGAAGCCAGGTTCTTACAGTTAGACTGAGAATTTCTGGAGAAGTAAGGAGAGGCCTAAGAATTGTTAAACTGTCCTCCCATGGGAGACAAGTTGTCAACTACATTCCAGTGCTTATGTGCAGTTCCTTTTCTTTTATTTTTATAAACTTTGCTCAATTCCAAAGTTCTTTAGCTCAGCCCCTTTCTCCTGACCCTTATTCAGTGAGGATATCTTTATGATATAGTTACATTCTTTTGTCATATTCTGCATATCTTTCTGGGATTCCCAGCCTTCTATTTTTAAACTGTGCATACATTAAGGCTCACTCTTTATGCTATAAAGTTTTATGAGTTTTATGAGATGCATAATGTCATGCATCCACACTTACAGCATCACACAGAAGAGTTTCACCATTTACCCACATCCCCTGTGCTTGATTCCCTCTGACTTTCCTTCCGAGAAATCAAAGCTTTGTGTTTTCATAGTCTGTAGGCTTTCCTTTCACAAAAGTCATATTATTGGGTCATATCATATGTAGCCTTTCACACGGGCTTCTTTCACTTAACAGCATGCATTTCAGTTTCTTCATCTTTTTCTGGCTTGATTGCACTTTTTTTTTTTTAGACCAAATAATATTCCATTATAGGGATGTACTAGTTTATGCATTCACCTACAGAAGGACTTCTTGCTTTCAGTTTTGGCAATTATAAATAAAGCTGCTAAAACATTCACACGTGTTTCTGTGTAGACATAAGTGTTCAAATATGGGTGAGATTACTGGATTGTATGATAAGATTATGCTTAGTTTTGCAAGAGTTTGCCAAGTTGTCTTCTAAAGTGGCTATCCCATCTTTCATTCCCACAAAAATGAGAGTTCATGTTGATCCATATCCTCATAAGAATTTGGTAATATGAATTTCTTTGATGTTAACCATTCTAAGAAGTGTAGAATGATATCAGATTGTTGTTCTCAGTTACATTTCCCTAATGACACATGACACTGAGCATCTTCTCATATGCTTTTTTGCTATCTCTATATTTGTTACATCCTGGTCCTTTTACAGTTCTTTTGCCCATTTTGAATTGTGTTTTTTTCTTACTGTTGAGTTTTATGAGTTTTTTAGAGTTCTTTGTAGATTTGGGATATAAGTCCTTTATCAAATATCTGCTTTGCAAATATTTTCTCCTTCTCTGTGGCTTGTCTTTTCATTCTCTTGATAATGTATTTTGTGGAGAAGTTTTAAATTTTAATAAAACTGACACATTTTTATTCTTTCGCTGATTATGTCTTTTTGTGTTTTATCTAAAAATACATTACCGAACTCAAAGTCACATTAAGTTTTCTCCTCTTGTTCTATTCCAGATGTTTTAAAATATTTTGGTTTACATTTAGGTTGAAGATCTGTTTTGAGTCAGTTTTGGTGAAAAGTGTAAGTTCAGTGTATTTATTTTTTATATTTGCATATAGATGTCCAATTATTCCAGTCCCATTTGTTGAAAAGACTATCTTTTCTCTCTATTGAGTTGCCTTTCTCCTTTATCAAAGATTAATCGACTTTATTCATGGAAAAAGAATATTTTTTAACAATGCTATTTAGTTGTAACATCACACCATAAAATTCTCTGAGATTTAGTGTACAAATCAGTAAATGTATAAACTTATATACTTATGCTGCTATTGCTGCAACTCAGTTTTAGAACATTTCTTTCACTCCCAGAAGATCTCTTATGTCCATTTTAATTAATCCACACTCTTTTCCACACCCTAGGTGACCACGAATTTAATCTACTTTCTGCCTCTGTAAGATTTGCCTTTTCTTGCTGGTAGGAAGACTAGCATACAAGTTCTTGTGTGGCTATGTATTTTATTTTTCTTGAGTAGATTTCTCTGAGTAGAATTGCTGATTCATATGGTAAGGGGCATATTATTATTATCTTTTCTTTTTTTTTTTTTTTTTTTGGTTATACCATTTTACTGATGGTAAAATAGTTTCTCATGGCTGTTTTAATTTGAATTTCCCTGATTAATTAATGACATGGAGAATATTTTCATATGTTTATTAGCCTTTGTCATATCTTTTTAAGTGAATATTCAAATACCATGCTTAGTTTGTAATTGAGTTGTCTTCTAATAGAGCTATAGGAGTCTTTTATATAGTCTAGGTACAAGTCCTTTACCAAATATATGATTTGCAAATACATTTGCCCGTGTGTAGCTTGTCTTTTCATTTCCTAGGGGTATATTTGGATGATGAAGTTTTTAGTTTTGATGAGGAACATTGATCTTTTTTGTTTGCTTATGAATTGAGCTTTCAGTATCATGTCTAAGAAGTCTTCTCTAACACAAATTCACAAAAAATTACTTCTGTGTTTTTCTTCTGGATGTTTTATAATATTAACTCTAACATTTAGGTCTATAATCTATCTAGAGTTAGTTTATGTGTATTATATGAGTAAAGTGTCTAAATTTCTCTTTTTTTTCTTGAGACGGGATCTCGCTCTGTCGCCCAGGCTAATGTGCAGTGGTGGAATCTTGGCTCACTGCATCCTCTGCCATCTGGGCTCAAACAATTCCCCCACCTCAACCACCTAAGTAGCTGGGACGCCACCACGCCTAATTTTTCTGTGTGAGACAGAGTCTGGCTCTGTCGCCCAGGCTGGAGTGTAGTGGCACAGTCTTGGCTCACCAAAACCTCTTCCTCCTGGGTTCAAGCAATTCTCTTGCCTCAGCCTCTTTAGTAGCTGGGATTATAGGCATGCGCCACCATTCCTGGCTAATTTTTGTATTTTTAGTAGAGGTGGAATTTCACCATGTTGGTCAGGCTGGTCTTAAACTCCTGACCTCGTGATCTGCCTGCCTTGGCCTCCCAAAGTGCTGGGATTACAGGAGTGAGCCACTGTGCCCGGCCAATTTTTGTATTTTTAATAGAGATGAGGTTTCGCCATGTTGCCCAGGCTGGTCTTGACCTTCTGGGCTTAAGTGATCCTCTTAAAGTGCTGGGATTACAGGCAGGAACCACCGTGCCCAGCCTAAATTCCTCTTTTTGCATGAATTTATCCAGCTATTCCAACACATTTGTAGAAAAGACAATCCTTTCTCTACTAAAGTACCTTGACAGCTTTGTCAAAAATTAGTTGATTTTCTACGTAAGGAGCTGTTTCTGGATTCCTGACTCTACTTTATTGAACTGTATTTCCATACTTGTGTCAGCACCATGCTGACTCGGTTATTGTATCTTTATAGACGTTTTGAATTCAGGAAGTATAAGTGGTCCAAATTCATTTTTATTTTTCAGAGTTATTGTGACTAATTTGATTCCTTTGTGTTTTTATATAAATGTTAGCATCAGCTTGCTAATTTCTGCAAAAAATTTTAAGTGAGAAAAGCCTGCTGAATTCTGGATAGGGATTGTGTTGAATCTATAGATCAATTTGAGAAGAATTTGCCATCTTAGCAATACTGAGTCTTTGAATCTGTAAACATGGACTAGCTCTCTATTCATTTAGAGCTTCTCTTATTTTTCTTAGCAATGTTTTATGATTTTCAGTGTTCAAGTTCTGCACTACTTTTGATAAAATATCCCTGACATATTATTCTTTTTGTGCTATTGTGAATAGAATTGTTTAGAACTGATAGTTTAAAGAGGTGAAAATGGTATAGTAAGATAGATGGTTTCCGTGTTTCTCAATCCCTCCACAAACTCACCTTCCTTAGAGCACCCAGTTTTAATAAATGGCATTGCCATTCATGGAGTTCTCAGACCAAACCTTAAAACCAACTTTGTTTTCTTTTTTCTCTGCTACTTCTTGTTTAACATGGCAGCAAACCCTGAGAGTTTCACATGTTAGATTATAAAAGCCAAGAGTGGAAAGAAGGGATGACAAGGAATTAGTTACAAAGCAGTTATAATAGTTCTTGAAAAAAGGGACATGGTTTGCACAGGAGGTTGGCAGTAGAGACGGAGACAAGTGAGTAGATCTGAAATATATTTTAGAGTTTAGGACTACTGTGTTTTTATAATTGATTGAATATAAGTGAATGGGTAAATAAGAGCCATTTATTGTAAAGGTAGGAAAACTGAAAGAAGGGTGGCTTTGGGAGAAATTTAGGAGGTGGAAAAGGCATGTAACTAATATTACATAAGTTAAATCTTAAGTCTTATGTGCAACCTTCTAGACTCAGATTCCGGAACTCAAAACAGTGGTCACCTTCCTCAGTCTCTCAATAGCATATTACACAGTCCATCTGCTTTCCTTCTTCATTTGGCTTCTAGGATACCACGTACTGTTGGGTTGTTTTTTCCCCTCTATCGCATTAGCGTCTTCTCCATCCGCTCTGATGATCTTCCTCCTGTTTTATGACATCTGCATATGGGACTGCCCAAGTTATTTTTTTCCTTATACTTTGTTTTTCTTTATCATTACTTGCTCTCTGGTTCATAACATACAATCGCATGGGTTTTAATTCTGTCTAATGTGAAAGCTCCCCAATTGAAATCTCCAGCCAGAACGTTCACTTGAACTACAGAATGGTGTCGTCAAGTCCACCTGTATGGCTGCCAGCATCTTACATTTAACGTGTCAAATCTGAGCTCTTAATTTCCTTTCTAGTTCTTCCCCAGCCAAGTTTGCTTTTCTTACTGGGGCCCTCAGTAAGTGGCATCACCATTCAGGCAGCTGCTCAGGCCAGAACCTGGGAGGTGTCTTTCTCTGTTTTAGCCCATACCTAACCCTCTAGCACATCTTGTCACTTGTAAACTTGTCAGTGGTTCCTGCCATTGCCCATATCTATAACCCATTTCCTCATATTCAGCCCCTGACGAAGTTGACAAGATTTTATGTGTTAATAATTTCAAAACATAAAGTGTATTATACTGCGTCGCATCATATCCACCACTGCTACGCTAGTCCAAGCCTCTTATTTCTATCCTAGTTGCACTTCCAGCACTCTTGTTTCTTTAAAATCTATTTAGCATAGACCAATCATAGTAATATTTAAACATATGCCAGATGAGGAGCCCCTTCCTGGACTAGAGACGAGGGGCTGCATACACTCTCTGGGTGTGTTCTCACTTTGCTCCCCTTCATCAGACGTCTGCAGGTGCACTCTCCTCCTATCTCACAGCCATGTAACGGCCTTACGGTATACCTGGCCATAGGAGATATTTGTTGTTGAGAAAATTACTGAATATTATTAAATACAGCTGTAAGCAATGTTAACTTATTTTTATACGATAGCACATTTATTAAAAGCCAGCAATTAGAAGGCGGGGAAAGAAGAGGTGGTTAGAGAAAGAGTTAGCAAAGCGGTAATATCTAGCAAGAAGGCTATAGGGGAAAATACAGAAATGCTGTCAAGAACAAACACTGTCACTCAAAACACATTTGTCTAACCCTTCTCATTTTACTCTGCTTTCTATTCTTCAATATAAAAAGAAAATCAAAATTATCCTTCACAGCCACCATTTTTAAAAAGACAAAAGTAGCAAAAAGAGAGATACCAACTCATGCAAAATAAATAAAGAAAAGTGTTCATGTTTCTCCACATTTATTCATCTTTATGGATTCAGTGTCAAATATACTGGCAGGCAAGCAGTCGATGTTACATGTGTACTGGCCAAATGAATAAATGATGAAAGAATAATAAATGACTGTGAAGTGTTTTCTAAGACATAGTCCCATAAATATTTGTAATGACATCCCTTTATTTCCTCTTCCAATCATCGTAATAGTCACCCTCTCTAAAAGTGTGCACCCAAACACAAATGCATACACCTTACATATCTAGGCTAGAAACATTTGGCTTCCTATTACACAATTCCCAATATGATTACCATGTTTAAAACTATCTTTTGTCTATGCATGTCTGTAATCTGCTTTTAAATATAGTAACCAGAAATCAGAAGGTAACCGAATCTTTTAAATATGGTAACCAGAACTGAACATGGATTTCTAGACGTAGACTACCCAAGTGCCACTATATTTCTGTGTGTATTGAACACTAATAGTCTAATTTAAACTGCAGTCATTTTCAGAAGGAAGAAACACAGCCAGTCACACCCCTGGCTCATATTGAGCTTGTTGTGAACAAATAAACTTCCATGTCTTATTCACAGAGAATATCGGTAATCTAGGCTTTTTATTTATTTTATCCTCTGTATATTTCATGTCACTCAGTTTTTTCCCTTTCTTTTGTTAGAGACAAGGTCCCCTTACGTTGCCCATGCTGGGTGCTGTGGCTATTCACAGGCGTAATCACACCTCACTGCAGTCTCCAACTCATGGCCTCAAGCTGTCCTCCGGCCTCAGCCTCCAGACTAGCTGAGAGGTGTGTGCCAGCTAGGTGTGTGCCACCATACCCAGCTCCCTTCTCACTGTTTTAGTCTCACGTTTTCAGCCTATTAAACTTTTGGAATTATAATTTTGCTACTAGATATACAGTTAGCCATGCCTCTTTGATTTAAATGATTTGTAAACTTGATACTTTCTATAACCTCAAGTTATTGATCTAAAAATAGTGTGCACTGGGTCAAGGCCATGGACAAAAGCTCAGAAGAAAGCAGATATCCTCTTTCCGCTTGATAATGAATGAATAATCAATCCTTTTTATT
The DNA here is from genome assembly GCA_963573385.1 of Cacajao melanocephalus. Classification (NCBI taxonomy): domain Eukaryota; kingdom Metazoa; phylum Chordata; class Mammalia; order Primates; family Pitheciidae; genus Cacajao; species Cacajao melanocephalus. The sequence continues at coordinate 71,962 of CAUYLG010024587.1, read as the reverse complement.
CTGTAAGCCACAAAAAGACCTTGCTGTTGAAACTTTTCAATCTTCTTATCAAAAAGATCTTGATAACAAACTGAAGGCATGTCATAGTTACCGATTAGTAGAATTGCCCTGCTTAAAAAGGAAACTATCTTTTGATAAAATTTCTCATGCAACTGATGCTAAGCACTATTATTATATTTATTATTATTTTATTTTCATTTGCCAGTTATTAATGGATAACATCTTTGACAATCTGTTCTGGAATTTCATCAGAGTTAGACCTATAGTTTACTTTCTTCTTTACAAATAATTTACAATTGTTCTAACTTTATATAGTATGATTTCTATAGGAGAGCATATATATGTATATACACTCCTTTGTAACTGGAAGATAGGATTAGATCATCTAATCCAATCTCATTTTTAAAATGAACAAATGCAGCCATAGAGAGATATATTTATGTCAGTTTAAAACTAATTATGAATTTCATTTAGTGAGGTCCTTCACCATCTGCCAAGGACAGTCCTAATTTACTTACAGAAGTTAACTTCCAAGTTGAAGATACCCTCGGAGTTTCCGAATATGACTTTCCATCATTATGATGTTGAGTGTATTTCAAAACTACAGTCGAGGGACTTTGTGATTGGCCTGAATCCATCTATTCCAAATAACTTACATTAGTAAGGATTATCATTAGATGACAAAGAGATGAACTGGATACAACCATTGCCTTACGTATAATACATGAGACCGTTGACCTTGCATCTAATTACTGAAGGGCACACCATAAAAAGAAAGGTTTCAGTGACATAAGCTGCAAGGGCGACCCAAAGTTACTGATGTTTCTGTGATATAAACTTGCTATAGAAAATTTAACGTTTCATCTTGAAATAATTTGAATTCTGCAGAGCTTGTTTGCAGAGGTTTTAAATCAGCATTAACTGTATCATCTTTTTAACAATCAAAATTAAAAACCTATGGCAATTTATTTTTGCCGTTCTCAAATAAATTACATTTCTGTCTGCTACACAGATACAGCATATTAATGTGATTTATTTAAAAAGATGAAAATAAGACATGAATAAATAAAGCCAAAAAGATACTACCCTTAAAATGCTAATTCTCTTCTCTTCATTTATGTCTGAAAGTATAGTCCCCTTTGCAAATACCAAGCTCTGTGTTATTGGGCCAGGTCTACTGAAGCAAAGTGAAACAGAAGATTGCTGCAGTGGAAGAGTGAGCTTTTCTTTCATTTTGAATCAATCCAGACAGCTGTTGCTGGTCACTTTATGAAACACTGCAGGCTTCCTCTTTGGTTTGGTTATATGAAATTGGTTTGAAAACTTCAGCTAAAAAATAACAGGACAGCGGCATCCTGCTTGACAGAAGAGTAGACTCTTAGTGCCTTACAAGCAAGAGATGGCCGGGATTATAAACCTGTAATCCCAACACTTTGGGAGGTTGAGGCATTTGGATCACATGAGGTCAGGAGTTCGAGACCAGCCTGACCAACATGATGAAACCCCGTCTCTACTAAAAAGACAAAAATTAGCTGCACATGGTGGCGTGCGCCTGTAATCTCAGCTACTGAGGAGGCTGAGGCAGGAGAATTGCTTGAACCCGAGAGGTAGGGGTTGCAGTGAGCCAGGATCACGCCGTTGCACTCCAACCTGGGCAACAAGAGCAAAACTCCATCTCAAAACAAACAAACCAAACAGAGCAGGAGACTAACACATAATTTTAAGATTAATAATTACATACACATTTACAATAACAGCAATTATTTATTGAATATTACCTATATGTCACATCATTATTAAAAAAAAATTTAAAATTTCACAATCAATAAGTGAATGCATTCTTATTATAAATAATTCTGTCATACACAGCAAATAAAATTCAACCTTGATAAATCTCTGTGCCTCCAATCCACCACCTATATGCCTGCTCCTCAGAATTGATCATTGGTGCTCTTCATTTACATATTATACATATGATTTTACATATGTTCTATAAATATGTTTCATATACTATGTGTTTATACGTATACATTATATGTTATATACTATTTTTTATTGCGGACTTGAAAAAATATATATGGGACCAATTTTTTATGTATTATGTATTTTTTATGTATCTTCAATTTTAAAAATAACACCAGTATGACTGAAAATTCCTTGGCAATATGTACAGATATGCCTCGTTGCGTTGAACCGTGAAGTACTATTTATCTTATAGTATTGGTGGGCATTTAGAGGTTGTCCTACCTCTTCAGTGATAAACAGTGTTTTTTAGAGTATTTCTCTAGTGCAGACTCAAGTATTGGAACAGTTAGATCAAACAGTATGCACATTTTGCATTTTATAATATTCTGCCACATTGACCCCCCAAAAGAATGCGTGGATTTATATTAACCAACATTGGTGTGAATGACTGCCTCGCTGTCAATAGGTTGGCTATGGTGTTGTTCTATTCAGTGCCATAGTTATTCCATAATTTTTCTAATCTGATGCATGCAAGTTGGTATCTTATTGATATGTTAATTTGCATTTCTTTGAATATCATTGTGGTTGAGGATTGGTTTTTTGGGGGGGTTTCCATTTATTGGCCATTCATGTTTCTTTTATGAGGTACCTCTCTTTATCTTTTGGTCATTTGTAAATTTTATTGTTTATATTTCTAAAACTACTTTTAGCTGTTTTTCACATAGTCAACTATTCTAGATGTTTTTTGTTGTATACAATAACACCCAACGGTAGCTGAGTCCTGGTACTGCTCTAAGTACTTTGTATGGATGACTGCATTTCATTCTTTCAGTACGGTGAGCTGGCACATCTGTTCTCATTTCACAAACAAGCAAATTGAGACACAGAGAGCTGAAAGACTGGGGCGCATGCGTGTGTATGTGCAGCTTTCTGGTTTCATCTGGAGGTCTCCCTCACTAGAGCGGCTATTAACTTTAGCCCTGCCCTGGTGAGGTTCCGGGGCATTTGGTCACAGATGTTACAGTATGCCCTTTACAAACTACTTCGTTCTGGCAGACAGCCTACTGCCTAAACGTCCAACGTGTGACCAGGCATCCCTTTCACAAGAAACTTGTCTATACTGGCAGGCACCCTGTGGCTCTTGCCTGACCTGTGCGCAGTTCATTCCTACCAGGATAGCTGATCTCTAGGAAAGTCTTGACAGAGAAAGAAGTTAGGCTCAGGTGAGTGGGTCAGGTGAGATACAGTGGAGCCAGCACAGGGACATGCAGAACAGAGCGGTCTTATCACTCACAGACCCCGAGGCAGGAGGGCTCACGCACTGCAGGGCCAGCAGGAAGCGGCCGCTGTCAGGGGCACACGCTCAAGCAGAAGGCGTGGCTAACTGAGAGAGGGAGGACTCATGGGCTGTGTCTTTATTGGGGTCTGTGAGTGTTTCCCCTAGGCCTTCCCTGAGCAGGTGTGGATGAGCGGCTGTAAAGAAACCATGGCAAAGGGTGGAACTTTGTTATACGGTTCTGGTGCTGACCAGGGGGCTTCACCACCATCAGCAGCCGTGGGCTGTGCTGGGATTTGGGTTAGTGAGACGAAGAGGAGGCAGGCTGTATTACAACTACTCACATGTGAGGGGAGGTGTAACTAGGCCAAAGGTGTGGGGTATGGCCGAGTTTCAGAAAATATATTAAAGGCCGGGCGAGGTGGCTCACGCCTGTAATCCCAGCACTTTGGGAGAACAAGGTTGGTGGATCACCTGAGGTCAGGAGTTTGAGACCAGCCTGACCAACATGGTGAAACTCCCTCTGTACTATAAAAAATATATATATAAAAATTAGCTGGGTGTGGTGATGCATGCCTGTAATCCCAGCTACTCAGGAGGCTGAGGCAGGAGAATTGCCTGAACCAGGAGGTGGAGGTTGCAGTGAGCCAAGATGCTGCCATTGTACTCCAGCCTGGGCAGTAAGAGTGAAAGTCCATCTCGGGAAAACACACACGCGTGCGCGCGCGCACACACACAGACACACACACACACAGATATTTATATTATGTCTGGATGTCTGGCTTAGGAATGGATGCCAAAGCAGCAACTATATTAAATACATTTATGACAATGACCTTGCCCAAGGTCACAGTTGGTGGCAGAACTGGACACAAAGACAGACAAACTACTTTCTTCACCAATGTGTGGTATTGCCTTTATATGTTTTCTAAATGGAAGAGTTTCTCCCAGTCTGTCTCCTGCCTCTATTTATATTACCTTTTTTATTATTATTATACAGAAGTTTACATTTCATGTAGCCAAACTTGTCTGTCTTTCCCTTTATTGTTTTTTTCCCAGTTATTGCTTACAAGGGCTTCCATATTCTGAAAATTGTTCTAAATTTTTTCAATAATATTATGGTTTTACTGTATCTGGAATATATGACATATGAGCTGTAAAGTTATTTTTACCCCACGAATTGATAATCAGGTTTTCAAACTCTATTTTTATTGCATTTTTCCATCCATCCTTTTCCCACTGTTTTGAATGATTTACCTTTATCATTCTGCACATAAGTTATACACATGGGTCAGTTTCTGTATTTCCTGTTGTGTTTCACTGATTGATTTTTCCTTTCTTATACCAAATCCACACTTAAAAAGTAATGGAGATTAGCTGAATTATTGCAACTTTATGGCATGTTTTTAAGGGCTAGTTCTGTAGCTTCACCTCACAGTCTTGTTCTTCTTTGTCTGTGTTTTGAAATTCACTCTCTCAGATGAAGCTTTGAATTGTAGTGTTTCTTGGAAACATGCTTATCTTTAAAAATTGGACAGAATTTATTAATCTAGGAATTGTAAACATTTCTATTATGTGCAACCCTCTTAACGTGGCATAGGGTGTAGGTCTGTTTGCACCTTGTTTTTTGTTCTTAAATATAATTTTATGGTTTTCTTTATACAGGACTCACAGTCTTCTAATTAGTTATGTTCCTATTTAGATATGCGTGTTGCTAGTGTAATTGAATATTTTTAGTTATATTTTCAAGTAGGCTAGTGCTGATGTTACTGATTTTGTCCTGCTTTTATTTTATGCTGTGAGCTGGCTAAAGTGACTTACCAGTTTCCAAGTTGTTTTTTTTGACTTTTCTAGGTAGAACTTCTTTTTTCATTGTTTCCAGTAATTCTGTCACTCATGTTTATCTTGTGTATTTTTGGCAGGACTTCCGATACAGTTCTGCGTAGTACCAGTGGTGATGGAGAGCATTTGTGTCTCCTTGCTGGAATGTTTAACAAGCAGGCTTCTTACGCTTTCTGTGAAGCATCTGCCGCAGAGTAAGTATTGCTGGTACCTACCCTTTGTCAAGAGGTCATCCTCCACCCCTTGGTTGCTAAGTAGTTGTTCTATTCATTTGTCAGTTTGCATTTAGAAAAGTGGATGGATTTTATTAAGTAATTCTTTAGTATCATTTTTATCTCTAAGACTCACAGAAATGATCCCAGGCTAGAGGGTGACGTGAGCTTCGGTGGGAGTAAGCAGAGGGAGAGAGCCAGCATCACAAATACTATAGGGAGGGTGGGGAGCGCTTACTGACCGAGGAAAGCCAAGGAGACCACAGTGTACTTTGCCCTTTTTTTCCGACGTTTCCCTCCACAAAGTGACAGAAGCCAGTTCTAAGGTGACTGGCTTCTTACAACCAAAACCCCATAGCAGTTAAAGACAAAGTCTCCATGACTGTGTCCTAAGCTAAAGTGACAGAACGTGGGCAGATCTGAGTAGAATGAAAAGAATGATTCGTCTGATTGCTCCTTGTGAATCAGGTATGGCCCAACTCTGGCATTTCTGGTCCTTGCTATTTGTTTAAACTAAAGAGATGAACTGTTGTAAATTATATTGGCCAAATTCCATTCCTGGCCAATTTGGCAGCTGTCACATAGACACAAATGCAAGATTGGGTAGCAGTATATGATTATCTAAAATTCAAATCAAATTCACTGATTCTAATAACATATTTCTGCTTTATGATTTCTGCAACAACTATTTATCCTGCTTGGATATGGTTGTAGAATATCTTTCTAATTGTGGCTATTGTTTAGAGGCAAAATATTATTTTTAGACGAAACACAAAATTATGTTTAATAATTAAAAACAAAGCTATCGACATAAAGGCAAAATTTCTTATAACTACAGAAAAATTTTCTTGCTGTTTTAGTTACCATCCTTTCACAGTAAAATTGAATATAGTGCAGCCATAAAAACAAACAGTGGTTGCCGCGGGGGACATGTTTAGGATGTAACACTAGGCATATAATGACAGACACAAACTTGAATGTACTCTATGAGGACAATTATATAAAATAATATATAAAGTATTATAAAATGTTAAAGCATTAAGATTTAAAAAAATATTTTATTTTTTCTCACAGCAGAAAAATTTTTACACATTGAAAATCATTTTTTTGGATAATAATTTATTGTGAAAGGGTATTTAACTCAAAGCATTTGAAAACTTGTATGTTGTGTAGAAATAGTATTTGTTGGAGTTTGAAACAAAGAGGTGTTTTGCTTTTTAAAATACATTTAATTTTAAAATACGTTTAATTCTGTATATCTTTCGACAGGGGCATGGTAATATTGGAAGCAGGGCTCTGTGGACTCAGCAGGAAACCGTCCCAATGCTATAAGGTTATGCTTTGTTATTCTAGAATCATGCATTCTTTGATGGCTGGGATCATATTTTATTCATTTTTATATTTCTAAAACTTGCACAGTTAGAGGAAGTATCAATAAATATATAAATTAATAAATGCACAAATAAATCAGATATTTATATTGGGTTCTATTTTTAAATTTTTCTGTTATCTTTTCTACATCTTAGTTCAGGCTATGTGATAGAAGGCACATCTAATTAATTTACAGTGTTAAAGGCCATATATAGATATAGATGTAGATATAGATATATTCATATATATATATCCCTTTAGGCATCTGAGGGTGTAGGATAATTATTAGTTAGAAAATCATGGTAACTTTATTGCCTAACTTAGCACCCGACCTTCTTCTCTCTCCTTATCACAGTCCTTGGCTAATGTCCTATGAAGCTATTTCTCCTATTCTTATCTCATGATTTGATAGTAAATTTGTATTTAGGGTTATAATCTTCCTCTTATTTCAGTAAAAACGTGAAGCGCAGTATGAAACACCAGTTATACAGCTTCTATGAAAAGCCAACTCGAGCAATTTAGATAAAACATCAACTTTATGATTTTGAGTATCTGAAGGTTCTGCCTGCTCTGGTTTTGCTCTTGATTAATTATCTGACAAATTTTTACTTTGCATTTGCTTTTTATTACCTTAGAAAATGACATTAGAAGGGAGAAGATCACTTTGGGGGTCTGGAGGTTAGAACAGTGGGAACATCGAAGGTTTCCCGTGCATCATTTCATCTGATCTCCATGTTGTGAGGGGTCTGTGTGACTGTTTCCATTGACCACGAAACCAAAGGGCAAGGGAAGTGACTCGCATTCACATGTTAAATGCGTAAGTTGGATCTGAAACCGGATCGTTCTGATTCCAAAGGTTTGGGAATCAATAAAGCCGATTTGGTTCCCAGTTTGCGTAGGACTAGGCAACTGTTCATCCCCTGCATGTTAGCTTCCTCATCCAGAAAATAAAATGTCTGCATGAGACGATCCCCCAGTTTCCCTGTATCTCTAGCATCATCCCATGACTGTAATTTCTACCGATATTATCAATAGGATTTATTCATTTTGAATCTTAGATTTTGCAAAATGATAGGCTTGTTTTCAGATCCGTTCAACACCAGGAGTCTCATGCAATTCGTCAGCTGAGAGAATGCCCAGTCATTCACTGCAGCCTATGCTTTAGGGAGGTGCACAGCACTGTGTCCTGAAGCAAAGCTTCCTGAAGGCTTAGTGAGCTCCGTACTGTGGTAGGCGCGATGTCTGGCACAAGAACAAGCCTGTATTTGGAGATTCAGGAAGGCTGGCTTTTTGCCCTTTCCAAGACATTTCTTTCAAGTACATGGAGATGAATGAAGCAGATTGATCAAAGTGCTATCCTTAAAACTCTTTGTAGTGTGATTGCTGCCAACTATTCTTGTGGGAGCATTCAGGGCCAGGTTTCTGTCATCTATATTTTATAACATCCATGGGTTGAGGATTCTTTGTAATTCTCACTTTTATGTATATTACAGGCAGCTAAAGTGGGAGAAATATAAGCCTATTACAATTTGGAGGGAGACCTTTAAAGGACATTTTTTTTAAGTGCAAAGGCACTGTTGCATTAGGTACAGAATTAACAATATAATTAGAGTAAATCAAAAGGCCCCTGCATTAGTTTCATTTTAAGAAAATGTTAATTGCATGTTGTTTTATATGCTGTCTATATGATGGACTTCCTTAATTAGATTATGAGTTTTGGTTAGAAAGTCCAGTTTCAGGGTGATTAAAACACTGGATAATTAAGCATATTTCCTAAAAGTTATACTCTGAAAATATTCTTGTAACTGTCTCGCCATGTCTTACCTCCTTTAATGAACACTATGATTTTTACCTTTTCTATTCTTCATGGAAGAACAGTATTGGGGATTGCTTCTGATGGGTTCCTGTTATAATAAGAAATAGATTTTAATTGGGATAATCCTTCTCTTGGTGTATTGGATGAGCTGCGTCCACCAGAGAGAGAGGCTAGCAGTTATCATTTAAAGTCCTGCCTCTGTCTGCAGGTTTGGGCAACTGGAGCCCCTACCTATGCCCAGAAATAAAATATAATTTAATTGTTGGCATATTTCTGGTACATGTCTGGGAGCTTATGGATATTGTAAAGTAATACCCTGGATGTATGGTTTGATATAAGCTCCTATGAACTGCAGCAAAGGCTTATTTCTTTTCGGAAAGAAGGAGATAGAAAACAAAAAGAGGAATCACATGAAGCAAGTGACCATGAAATACGAAACACAGAGATACTTAGATTCCAAGAGAGGATGACAAAGAAAAGGGGCAGGCAAGATTATGGAACTTGTGAACTCAAATGAGACGGGAAAGTGTGGCAGTGCAGTCCACAGAAGGGAGGAGGGGTAAGTGAATTTTTCTGGGAGGAAAAATGATCATCAAGATGGTTAATGGATTGCAGAAAATGCAGCTTTCTCATAACTTATCAAAGCCTCAGAAGCATTCTCTCCTCATACAATTGGCTTTAATTTCCTTGGGGCCCAGCAGAAACAGGATCAGCCATGCCTGAAACCCTGAGCTTCCTGGCACTGGTTGAATGGCCTCCTACCGGTCCCCAGCGCAGCCTCCTTCTAAAGGGGTGATGGTGTAATGCAACACAGCAATCTCCACATTACAGCCCTGATTCAGGATGAGTCAGCTCACCCTACAGAGTCAGTTTCCTCATTGGAAAAAGGAGATAATAATACAGTGTATTAGCATAGATAATAATACATAGTTATTAGAATAGTAGCAGGAACAAGTAACATAAATTAAGATAATATTAATATGTGGAAACCTTCTGAGCATGCTAGAGACTCAATACATTCTTCTTCCTCACGACTTTTTCTTTTTACTAACAACAGTACCTCTGTCCACTTGCCAGGCGACATTGACGCTTTCTTCCTTCAGGCACTGGTTTTGCATTAGCTTTCCTGGCCCCTAGACTCAGACTTCTCAGTGCTGTCTTTTCGTGAATATAAAGAATCCCTGGCCTCACAAACCTTCTCCCTTTTGCAAGTACAGTAAAATATTCCAACTTCCTTTACTGTTCTGTGACTTACACACTGTCGTCACTTTTTATATCTTAAACTCCACAAGACATAAGTATAAGTTTATGTAGTTAATCTTTATTTGAATTTCTCACATATTTACCAGTCTTGTCATTTTTTATTCCCTCTGTATTCACAACTTTCTAACCAGGATCATTTTCCTTCTGCCAGGAAAATGTATTTAGTGACACGCTGTGTTCTGTGTGTCTGAAAATGTCTTTATTTTGCCTTCATTCTCATTGGAAGATTGTTGCTGGAAATGAATTTCTGAGCTTCCTCTTAGCATTTTGAAAATATGATTCTACAATTTTCCAACTTCCACTGTTTCTGTTGAAAAATGTGTTTTCAGTTTACACAGCAGGTTACATGACTGTTATCTCTGTTTGCCTTTAAAATTTCCATGTATTTGATGTTCAACAAAATGGACTGAGGTATATATTGTTTATTTTGTTTGATATTTCTTGGAATTCCAGTATGTTTGAGTTGATGTCTTTCATCATTTCTGAATAATTTTCAGCCACCCACTCTTCAAAGACTGCCTTTGCTTTCTTCTCCCTTCTTAAACAACAATCTTACCATTTCCTTCATTCATTTGGTAGCACTACAAAGACTTATATTCACTGCCTCCACTCCTTGGGTTGCCATAACAAAATACCATAGCTTGGGTAGCTTATAAAAGAAAATTTTTCTTACAGTTCTGGGGCTAGGAAGTCCCACGATCCGGGTGCCTGCAAATTTGGTTCTTGGTAAGGGACCTCTTCCTGGCTTGCTGATGACAGCCTCCTACTTGTCTTTTAAAGACACTAATCTAATTAAGTCCCAGTTGACTTTTGTTGTTGTTGTTGTTGTTGTTGTTGCATTTGCTTTTGAGAACTTGTTCATAAATTCTTCGCCTAGGCCAATGTCCAGAAGAATTTTTCAAAGATTTTCTTCTAGGATGTTTATAGTTTTTGGTTTTACATTTAGGTCTTTTATCTGTTAATCTTGAGTTAATTTTTGTGTATGGTGAGAGGTATGGATCCAGCTCCATTCTTCTGCATACAGCTCTCCAATTTTCCCAGCACCATTTATTGAATAGGGTGTCCTTTCTCCAGTGTATATTTTTGTTGATTTTGTCAAGGATCAGTTGTTTGTAGGTATGTGGCTTTATCTGCAGGTTCTCTATGCTGTTCCATTGTTCTTTGTGTTTATTTTTACACCAGTATCATGCTGTTTTAGTTTCTGTAGTTGTAGTATAATTTGACGTCAGACGATGTGATGTCTCTAGCTGTGTTCTTTCTGCTTAGAACTTCTTCAGCTATTTGGGCTCTTTTTTGGTTCCATATGAATTTTAGGATTTTTTTTCTAATTCTGAAAAATGATGTTGGTAATTTGATAGGAACTGTGTTGAATCTGTAGATTGCTTTAGGCAGTATGGTCATTTCAATGATATTGATTCTTTCAATCCATGAGCATGGAATATTTTCCCATTGTCTGTGTCATCCATGATTCCTTTCATCAGTATTTTGTATTTGCTTCTGCACAGCAAAAGAAATAATCAATAAACAGACAATCTACAGAAGGGTAAAAAATATTTGCGAGCTATATATCTGAAAAAGGGCTAATATCCAGAATCTACAAGGAATTCAGACAACTCATCAAAGCAAAAATAACCTCTTTAAATAGTGGGGAAAGATATGAAAAGACATTTTCCAAAAGAAGACATACAAATGGTCAAGAAAAATACAAGAAAATTCTCAACATCACTAATCTTCAGAGAACTGCAAATTAAAACCACAAGAATATACCATCTTACACCAATGAGTATGCCTATTTTTAAAATGTCTAAAAAACAGACGTTGGCGAGGATGCAAGGAAAAGGGAACACTTATACACTGTTGGTGGGATGTGAGTTAGTTCAGCCTTTCTGAACAGCAGCATGCAGGTTTCTCAAAGAACTAGAAATAGAACTGCCATTCAATCTCTCAGTCTTACTACTGGGCATCTACCCAAAGGGAAAGAAATCATTACATTGAAAAGATAATAGCATTCATAGGTTTATCACAACACTATTCACAATAGCAAACATATGGCATCAGACTAAGTATCCATTAACAGAGGACTGGATAAAGAAGATGTGGCATGTATATACCACGTAATACTACTTGAACATAAAAAAGAATAAAATTGTGTTTTGCAGCAACATGGATGGAACTGGAGGCCATTATCCTAAGTAAAATAACTCAGAAACAGGAAGTGAAATACAGCATGTTCTCACTTTTTCGTGGGAACTAAACAATGTGTACACAAACACATACAGAATGGAAAATTAGATACTGGAGACTACAAAAGCTGAAAGGTGGGAGGGGAGTGGGGGTTGGAAATTCACTCTTGTGTTCGGTGTTTTCAGCTGATGAGTACACTAAACACCCAGATTTCACCACCAAGCAATATACTCACGTAAGAAACCTGCACTTGCACCCCTAAATCGATAAAAATAAAATCAATAAGGACACTAATCTTATCATGAGGGCTCTACCTTCATGGCCTCATTAGCTCCAAAAGGCCCTGTTTCCAAATGCCATCACATTGGAATGAGGCCCCAACATCTGGGTTTTAGGGAGTCACAATCCAGCTGGTAGCATTTACCAAATATTGCTATTTATTGCTCTACATCTTACATCTTTCCTAACATACTAAAACTGATTTCTTCAAGCTTTCCTGTTTATTTCTGCTCCCTAAATCGAGTCTTTACTTATTTCTCATTCTCTTCCATTTCTCTGTACAGTTCATCGTTTGTCATCTTTCTCTTTCCTTTTAAAATTTCTCCTCTACCTGATTTTAAGAGAAAACCAATTTTATATCACTCTCCCGCCCTTCCAACATCCCCCTTTCTCCTCTTCACTTTCAGTGAGAGCTTTACAATCCCTCTGTTTTCCCTGTCTTCTCTCCCTCAGAGACCCCCCTGCCTGCCCACTCTTTCCCGTGGTCACCGCACCTCCGTCCAGGGCTGACCTTCAGCAGGTAGGCACTCCGTTGACCACATCTTGCGTTTATGGCCGCTGTGCCTCCAGGGTTGTCATGCTGTGCCCACTGGCCACTTTGAGCATGTTCTTAATACCATCCCTGATTATAATCCCAACTTCTGCCACTCTAACAATTCCAGGGCCTATATGCTCACCTGCCTTGGAAACCTTTCCATTTGACTTACTTCAGACATCTTAAGCTGAATGTGCTGAAAGCTAGAATCACTATCTCCACCCTCACTTCCACCTCGCTGTTTGCCCCAAATGTTCTTAATGATATCTACATACTTCTAAATAGTAGCACTTTTTTTCAGTCACGCAGGCATGAAATATCAAGAATATTTTTAGATATTGTCTTTTCTTTTATTCCATCTATTGACAATTTGTTTCTTTTACCCTTTGCATACTTCTCTGAAACCTTTCCTCTTTCTTCCCATTACCGTCGGCATAACTGAATCCAAGCATGCTGTAATGTGGACTTCACACTGATCCCCGCTCATCTCATCCATCCAACGGGCCAGAGCCACGCTGATGTTAAAGCAGCACTGCTTTCAAAACACTGTTTTCTAGTCACAAATGCCACTGTGGCCTGGGGTGATGACACTTCTTAGATTATCTGTGTTAAAAGCCCAGTTTTGTTTTTGTTTTTAATTTCCAATTCTCATGTAACAATATCTTTGTAAAACACGGTAAGATGAATTGTGCAAGAATGAAGAAAGCACATATAAAATACATTGCTATTTTTAAGTTCTGTGTCTCAACAGATATAAAATTACTTCATCAAACTGCTGTGGAGTTTTTACACTTTCTCTCTCAATTTCTCATCATGGGCACTAATCCTTTGAAAACTAACACAGTCTGCAGACCACACGTCGAGTGGACCACACTTCGATCACCGTGACGCTGATTCTCTACCGTACCTACAGTGCAGGATCAATAGAGGAATCTTGAAATATGCAGATGTCCATGCCCCTGAGAGCTAATGAATTGGATCTCTGGAAGTGCTGCCAGGCTGTGGGCATTTCAGAAAAGCTGTAAAATCGATTCTGACTCTTAGCCAGGGCTGAGTACTACTAGCTTTGGAAAAGAGTGAAAGCTTACAATTCTCTGCAGTCTAGTGCCAATCTATATTTTAAATACTATCAAAATCACTTCTTTCACATACCCCATATTCTAGTCAGCCGGGACAGCTGGCCTTCCTAAAATATGATCGGTTCTTTCCCACCTTTGTTGTTCACTTCCTGTTTTTTTCTCTAGTTTGGAATGTCCTTTTCACCATCTCCACCTGTTAAAATCCCGTTCTTAAGCACTCATGCGTTGAAATGCCCTGTGTATGAAACCATTAGTAATTAATTTCAAACATTAACTTTACTCTCATCTAAATGTATTATTACTTTGGTACTTACCATACTTATAGTTTATTTGGATTATGGTTGTATAGGCATTGTGGCATGGGGGAAAATAATTATATTCAGGAGAACTGCATATGAGCATAGATTTCTCCTCTTTCTAGCTGTGTCACCTTGGGTAAGTCCAATATCCAGACCTGAACATTGGGAATAAAATTCTTAACCTTCCTCACAAGATAGTTATTATAAGTAAATGAAATAATATATGTAAAACAATATTAATACAAGGTATTATTGTATGCTTTGTTAGATTATGAGTGTGTTTGAGGATAAAATAAGTAATATAAATCTCTACATTTCTATGCACCCAGCAAAATATTTCCCATAGCAAGAATTCACTACCAATTTTTCAACTCAGTGAATAAATGAATAAATAGCTTCCTTACATAATAAGATTTGTAGGATATTTCCCATGGTCCATCCCGTTCAGAATTACTTCCAGCAGTTTATTTGTTGTTAATGCCTGACATGCCAGCATCAAATTTCTCCTTTGGATTAGCAGTGACTATGTTATCTAAGACAATTTTTTAAGTCTTTCTTACTTATGCCTTTGTGTAAATTTCCTCATTGGCGTATTTTATCTCCTGACAAAGAAGTGTCCAGAGTCCCCTAAAGACACGGAAAAGTTACCGGAGAGATGAGAAAGTGGTTTTGGGCATATCAAAGATACATTTAATTAATTTCACCTTTTTTTTTTTTTTTGAAGGAAAATTTGTATCGTTTTAATTATTTTTATTTACAGAAAACTACAGTGGCAAGTTCTTTAGCCTTTGCTTTTTCAAGGCTTGGCGATGCGAGCCACAGACTTGGGACCCAGGACATTGCCTCCCCACTGATGACGGATCCGTTAACCTGGGTGAAGGCGACGGTGGTGCAGGTCTTCCAGTGGGCTAGACGTCCCAGTCTTGCCTTCCCCTTGATAATACAGTAAGGGACTCCCATTTTCCGACACAGGGCAGGCAAGAAGACGACCAGCTCAATGGGATCCGTGTCGTGGGCAATCACCACCAGCCGAGCTTTCTTGCTCTCCACCAAGGCAGTGACGATGTTAACTCCTGCTCGAAGGACAGGTGGTCTGTTAGTGGGGATGTCCCCTCTGCCAGCAGCTTTCTTCTCGGCCTGGGCCAACAGCCTCCGCTTCTCCTCTTGCTGTGTCTCTGGCCTATACTTCTGGGCCAGCTTTAGCAGCTCAATAGCTGTCTGGCGGTCCAGGGCCTGGGTGAACTGGTTAATGGCAGGAGGCACTTTCAGCCGTTTATAAAGGATGGCTCTCTGCTCTGCAACCTGATACAGCGGGGCCATGTCAGAAAGCGGGGGAGGTCTCTTTTCGGTTGGATGTCCTGTCCAGTGCCCAAATCCTTCAGCCTTTTCTCAAACACGTGGTTCGCCCCTTTCTTGGCCTCCTGCTTTTTCTCGACAGCAGGGGCCGGTGCCGCCGCCTTCCCTGTGGCCTTCTTTCCTGTCGGCATCTTGGGCGGTGGGAAGAGCTGATTTCAGCTTTTTTAATGAAAGGAAGCTGACTTGATCAAATTACAACAGCTCGTCTTTACTGATAACTTGCTACGTAATAGATACTTTATTAATGAATTTCCTAGAAGTAGTTACCAATAACATTTGTTGATATTAGAAAGTTGACTGAGTTTAAATGACGTAACCATAAGGTTATTCAACTAGTACGTAATAGAGAAATAATTAGAACTCACGTTTGATACTAGAGTTCACGCTCCTGATCATTCAACTCAACTGCATTTAAAGCAGACTTCAGTGAAATCCAAGGAATATTTACTGCCCTTCAGTAATTACTTGCCCAATAGCTCACTGGGGCTAAGGTCAAGTGTAAAAGTGTCGAGCACATGGAGTCCCTGACCTCAAAGACTCTATTCCACTGACAGAAAAAGTCAAATAAAAATCACAAAATCCAAACCAGAGTGTGATGGACTTGTGTAAGAAGACTTGAGCGCGGCGTTGGCTGGGAGAGGTGAGGGATGTCGGGCTTCCAGGAGAAGGCCTCATCACTGCTTCTCTTGGAGAAAAGACATCAAGAAGCCTCCTCAGCATGAGCAGAGAATTGCCAGAACAAGAGAATAAGGTGAAAAGTGTGTAGTATTCCATACCAGAAGGAATCTACAAAGGCGTGGAAGTGAGAGTGTCAGCTGCTTGGGGACACATATTCGGAGATTGTGGCTGGAGGGTGCAGTTAGAGGATGTAAGAGACAGAAGACATAAGTAGAGACCAGGGAAGATTCAGAACCCACAATTATTTTGGGCTTATTTACCCTGTGGTTTAGAAGAAAAGAGAAAGATACAATATTATAGATCTTGAATTAAGACATCTGGAAAAAAAGAACGCATGCTTAATTCTTATTTGAAAGAAAGGATAATCCAGAACTTCACTCATGCTTCTCTATGCCTTTATTTTTGCAATTGCTTTCAACAAGAGCCATCTAGTCAGATACACGTTAACATTTACCAAAAAAATAGATACTGGAAGCCAAGGAAAATGTCATGATTAAGTTTCCTAACAAAGCTGTGAAACTTCCTTTAGTTAAATTCAATCTACACCAAGATTATTGCACTAAAAGGATTCTAGAGATACAGCAGTTTGAACACATTTTAATTGAGCTTCCCTCCTAACTGATCAACCAATACTCCTGGGCTGGTCAGCTAATTATTCTTCAGGTGTTCATGCTTGGGAGGTATGAGCGAGGCCTCTGGGAATGGCTGAGGCTGCTTGTTGGTGTTGTCCCTCAGAATCAATGTGGGACAAAATGTAGATACAAGGGGAAAGGTACCAGGAAGAGAGAGAGAGACAGACAGAAATAAACAGACGGAGGGAGGTAGATCAGAAGTCTTGCAGGGTTGAGAAATCTTTGACAAAAAATGGGGACCTAACAGCCTCCCTTAGTCATTCACTCCTCTAGCCTCTCACAGCACTCAGGGCTGGGGGACCAGATCCTAGACAGGCTGCCCTTGCCCGGTGGGGCTTCATCTTGAGAGTTCAAAGTACAGCTCCGATCAAAAGGACTGTCTGGAGGAATGCCATTGGATGAGAGGGATCTTACAGTGCCTGGGCTCTCTGCATTTTATCTTATCCCTACTTTTTTCCTTAAACTTGCCCAAGACTGGCACAAATTCATCCCTTACACCTTTATAAGTTGAAATAAAGAAATAAGATGAAATAGTCACTGTATATCCTATAAATGAGAATTATCAGAGCAGGTAGACTGAGAGTTTTATAAATGAAGGATAAATATAGTTAAGACAATAATCTAAGATGTTAACAATATAAAATAAGAATAAATAATCATAAAATAGAGTATAGGGAAAATATTACATAAGAAAATATAATTGCTGATATAAAGAACACAATAGATTGAATAAATATCTTGATGGTTACAGCTGAAGAGTAAATAAGTAAAAGATTGAATTAAGGAATTCCTTGAGAGAATAAAGAGAAAACATAATAGAAAAACTGAAAGGTATAGAGAATAGAATAAATATCAATACCTGGATGAGTCCCAAAAGGAGAGAAAAGTAAAAAGATAAGGGAAAAAATGTGGAGAATTAATAGACATTTTTTAGAATTAAAGAAACTTGAAAGACTTCAAATTGACAGAGTTTATGAGGGAAAACAGAAAAGATTAGGAAAAATTTGCATTCAACTATTATAATGAGAATTGAGATTTCAAAGGCAAAAAATTTAAAGAATGTCAGCAAGAAAGATCATCTGCGAATAAACAATCAGATTAGCAGACTTCTCAGCAGTAAACTAATTATACTAAGAAAATTTAGGATTATTTTTAATGCATTAAAAGAAAAGAACTATGAATCTCAACCATTATAACCAGACAAGTTGACTCATAAAAATGATGGCTTTATGAAAGTATTTCCATACGTAAAAGACCTCAGAAGTTTTACTGTAAATGGCCCCCATTTAAAACACATTTAGAAGAAAAAAAAAATGTTAAGAATAAATATCTTAGTAAAACTTATTTTTATGTTTGGTAAGTAAAAGGATGAAAACAAGTAAAAGTCTATCCACAGCAATCTAAAACTGCAGCCCTAGAAAATAATAACGTAAGCACTAGAGACATGAAAAAATAATATTAGAAACCATCTGGTTGTTATTGTTAGGAAGGAGATGTAAGTACATATACATTTAGGAAGTCAGTAAGGCAGAATAGAAAGTATGGGCCATAAGTGTAACAATCATAATTATAAGAATAGAAAGATGCTACTTTTAAATCAGAAAGAGAAAATGTTATCTTACTGAAAGGAAGAAAGAAAGAGGGTGGAAAAGTCTAAAGAGAGAGAATATATAAAAAAAAATTAAGATGGCAGAAAATAGGTCTTAATTAATTCATTCATTAATATTATTATTATAATTTGAGAGGGAGTCTTGCTCTGTTGCCCAGGCTGGAGTGCAGTGGTGTAATCTTAGCTCACTGCAACCTCTGCCTCCCAGATTCAAGCAGTTCTCCAGCCTCACCTCCTGAGTAGCTGGGATTACAGACACCCACCACCACACCTGGCTAATTTTCATATTTTTAGTAGAGATGGAGTTTCACCATGTTGGCCAGGCTGTTCTTGAGCTCCTGACCTCAAGTGATCCCCGTGCTTTGACTCCCAAAGCGCTGGGATTACAGGTGTGAGCTACCGCACCTGGCCCTTAATTTAAAAATAATTATAATTTACACTTAAATTGAAAATGTGAATTAAGTTGTCAGAAATAAGATCTAATTTAATACTAATTACACAAATGAAAACCCAGAGTAAACAGAAGAACATGACTCCCTGGATTGGATGAGAAAATATCTTGTTCGGAAGAGAAACTGAAAACAAGAATACTTAGAAAGACTGCAAATAAGAGGACGGAGAAAATATATCAAGCATTTTCTCCTAAAATTCGAGGAGAGCTGACAGACCGGAGTCGACACCGCAGCAGAGCTGGGCAGGTTCAGCCACGTTAAGGAAGGATTTAGCAGCAGCCGAAGGAGACACCTTGGGGCCAGGTCAGGGGCCCAGGACCATCCGCAGGGACGCCTTCAGCTCCATCCAAGCCGCTGGATTGGAGGACACCAGCCCTCAGCAGCAGGTAGCCTTGAAGGCAGAGCTCTAAGACACAAACGTGGAGGGGTCTGGGGAGGGATTGTTGTGGGATGCGTGGGGCCGTCGGAGGTGGTCTGCTGCAGAATAACTAACACCCATTGTCACAGAGGAGTACAGATTTATAAAGTACATGACAAATGCTTAATAAAAAAAAATGAAAAATGAAAGAGTGGTAGACAAAGGAAGAAAGGGGGGAAGTGGAAGGGAGGAGGGAGGAGGAAAATAAAGACAAGAATAGGGTATAAGTAAAAATAAAATGCTTAGAATGAATTTAAAAAGAATGTATTATAATCTGTATCAGTTTCTTGCTCCTTCATCTGAAAGTGCCCATTTTCATGCCTGGTACAGTTGCCATCATTCCTTTCTCCTTCACGTGCATTTTTGTTCTATTACATTTGTTGAAATGCAATCTTTCATGTTTTGAGTTCAATAATAAAAGCACTGCCTTATAAAAAAAAATAAAAATCAATAAAAGTAAAATAAGTAAAAGGCAAAAATCCAATGCCGTTCTGTCAGAACTATGTGTTTTGCTTTGCCTATAAAAGAACTTTATCTCTGCTTTAGAAGAGCAACCAGATTGTCTTGCATGTTGGCCAAAATATTTGAATATTTAAATATTTAAATTTTATGTATAGGCATATCTGAGATCTGAGATGATAGGCGACTCCATTAAAAGCAAAAGAAACCAAACAAACAAAAATACTTTTATTGGATAAACAGAGCTGCCACCACTTGGCGTCTTCTCATGGGGTCAGTTTTAAAAAAGAAACACAAGCTTCTACTATATACAGTCTTTCTCTTCTGACTGCTCCCAGGCAGTGGGCGTTTTGTATGACTGGACCTTACTCTTGGCAGAAGTGACTCTTGCCTCATTTTGCAATGGCATCTGTAGCTGAGAACCCAGAGAAGAAAAAATTCATGCAACTTTTTCTTTTCTAAGAGACAGAACAGAGGAAAACAGATGTAAAAATTGATTCTACAGAAGTTGTCTTTCAGAAGGGGATTTCTAGAGCATAGGTTATCTTTCCTTGTTGTGAGAAATTTACATTTGAATGCTGAAGGCGGGAGCTCATTCTGAAAGAAAACTTAAAGTGTTAATACCAGAAGTCCATTCGCATAGACGTATGTTACTCCCTATCATTTGTGTTATTACTTTAACATTATTTTAAAATAAACCTCTCATCTGGTATGTGGAGAAGATACTAATCTCTATCTTGTGCTGTCTTTTTGCAACTAACATCAAGGAAATAATTAGAAATTCTACCTTAATCAGGTTTTCATCATTGACTTTGTTAATTGAATTTTCCTTTTTTAAGAGTCCTCAAATGTTTTCAGACTAGCAACTCTGAAATCATTATTTGTATTACTGGGAGTTATTAATACTTACTTTACTGTATAATATTGCATCCAAGAATTAAGTCGCTCATCTAAAGTGAAACTTGAAAGCTAATTTAATTGCTAAGGGTTTTAATTTTTCAAAGAGAGTTGCTTCACAACGTATCTCACGCATGGGAGGTAGATACTCAAGTGATATTTGATAAAGACAAATGGACACAGGGAAGGAGGTCTGTCAGCCATGCGGCCCTGGGCTCTGGCCTTTTTCTAATGACTTTTGATTCGTGACCCATTTCTAATGATAGCTTGGTCTTTTCGAAGAGGATGCCACTGTCATAGTTCAGTGATATTAAGTGATCACATCATTAAATACCTCACAGAATAAAAGGCCACCAACTAGTTAAATAAAGAAGTTATTGACACATAGTGCATTATGGAGATAGCACTTAGTAAGAAAATGTCTTGATGGTCAAATTCGAAAGCCCTGTTACAATATCTAGGCTAAGAATTATGAAGTTCATAGCTTTTCTAATTCAAATACCATCTCATTATGGATCATGTATTTTAATACAGATGGCATTTTATTTGTATAAAGGCAGTGTTTTAACTCTTTATTCTAAAAGTAACCATTTTGCTTCATCTGGTTTTGCAACAGCTGTCACTGACTTCAAGGGGAGATATGGATTTGATCTTTTTTCTGCGTCCATCTGAAATGCAGGGTTTATTAATGAGGAAGAAGTAAAAAGAAAATCTGATGTTTTTGGGTTGTAAAACATCAGTGAAGAAATATGATTATTTTTCATTTATGAAAACAGAATATTCCTTTATGATATCCAGGCTATAAGTCAAGTAGACAAAATCATTTCTTTCACTTTATAAATTTATCTTTTGGGTCTGGTGGACCAAGTCTGATAGACTAAGGATTTTGATCTAAGAATGAAAATCCTTCATTATCTAGCCCCATCACCAGTGTGGATTCATGAATTATTTAACATCTCTAATCAAGGAGTTACTCTTCAAAAAATATATTTTGCATCTTCTTCAATTACAAAATAGTCAACTCAATTAAGCTTATTCATTTAATGTTTTTAAAAAGTGTGATATTACATTGTGAGTTGTTACGGCGAAGTATAGAATTGTTCAAGTAGATTCAATTGTTCAATAGATAAAGATCACCATGTGCACAATGTAATGAACAATTCATGGTAATAACAGAAAATCTACGATTATACTCATGCAAAATTTGTAGGGAGAGAATGATTTTCACAGGTGAATGTTAGTCAGGGGTGACTTTATGCAGGAAGTGTTTTTGACTTCTTGGAAATGTCACTTCTCATCGCCTGCACTCATTCTTAGTGGCCGCTCATTCACAGCAATTCCAGGTTGTGTAAAAACTGCTTCAGATATGATGCTAAATATAAACATCCAAAGGAAATAATGGTGAGCGATAACTCTCCCATGACCTAGATACAGGGAACATACCCGTCGTTCTTTTCCCGCATTCTTAGCCCTTGCATCCCTTCAATCTGTCATTTGAGTTTAACATGTACCCTTTTTTAAGTCAAATTTCATCTTTTTCCCAGCTATCCACAACGTGTCCAGTATTTCTAGCTCTGTGTCAAGACAGACAGACACGAGTTAGAATTCTGACTCTGTTACGTATTTTCTATGATCAGATTTGTACATTATAAATTGTATTTTGGCCACAGCAGGCAGGACAGTAGGGAGAGAGAACTGGAGAAAGAACAATTTTGAGATCAGTACCAAACCCTAGTAGGAGCTTAAGAGGATTTGACTTTAGACGTGAGGAGGAAAGTGGAGGTGGACCCAGTAAATGCTGATGGAGAAGCCCACCCACATTGGGTGGACACTTGGATGTGAAGTGAGCCCTGTGTAGCTGTAAGAGCCTTACAGGCATCAGGAACCTCCATGCTTGCTACACACAGGCTGGGAGCATGCAGCTTCCACTTTGTAGTCCAAGGGGGCAGGAGCCGCTCCATCTCTGTCACCGTGTGTGTGTGTGTGTGTGTGTGTGTGTGTGTGTGTGTGTGTGTTCCTGCCAGCAGAAAACAGCAAAAGAAGAGTAGGCTCCCTTTGTAGAGAACAGGTACAGGAAGTTGCATGCATTACTGTCACTGACTTCAAGGGGGAAATGGCTGTGCTCTTTATTCTGCGTCCATCTGAAATGCAGGGTTTTGATAATGAGGAAGAAGTGGAGAACGAGATACTGAAAATAAGTCTCTGTTGTGAGAAGGAGGACAATTCCCCTCACCCCCAGCTGCCTAGCAGAGCAGAAGAATGAAAAAAAATTGGATGTTTTTCATGTTCTATTGGCCAAGTAGATGAACCTATAGATGAAGTTCACACTTTTACATATATACACAGGCATATGTAGGTAAACATAGGTGTATTTGTGTGTGTTTCTGTGTGTGAGTTTGGGGGCAATCATGTTTGAGCAAACAACCCTACACCCTACCCTCATATAGACCTGAATCACACTTTTAGAGGAAGCTATAAAAGAAGCCAAGCGTTTAGGGTGTGTTACAAGTACCCAGTCAGAAAGATAATTCTCAAACCAAATGGTGCTTAAATTCTCTTTTATTTAAGCTATAACGCTATTTTCTTTAAGTTGAGTAGAAATACAAAGATTTGAAGAGTACAGATCTGCCAGGGCATTACTATAAACATGAAGTGCTCCTAAGTAATATCATTTCTATCATTAAATTATTATTGAAGATACAGTTACTTATATATCTTAAAATTATTTTGACATATACCTTTTATCATTTCACAGTTTTTTATGCTGCCCTCATTATCATTTGAAAATGCAATTTTCAAACTGTTAGTATACTAAATGTTCCACAAGTAAAATTATAATCTGCCAATTTTCTATTTGCAAAAATCAATTTCGTAACTATTGAAACACTGGAATAAACCAAGACCTCTTATCTGTAGCTGTACCCTGTTGTATATCCTAAGATTGAGTGTTACTCCTCTAGAATTTTATGGCTTTGTTGTTTTTTGAAAAACAAATCAAATTTAGTGCTTTGAGCCATTTCCTGTTCGGGGGATCATGAAGTATGACAAAGAAAATAGGTTTAGTGAATCTCTACCGTTAGAATCCAGCACACTTGGGGACGTAGCTGAGACACGTAATCTTAGATATTTCAAGGTAGCTGTATTTGGAAATTATAGAGAAGCTTTAAGTCTTACGTGGCAGAGGGAATAACCAGACAGGACTCCTGTAACATTTTTTTTCTGGGAGATAAGAATGTTAATGAGGTCAGAGGGCAGTTCAGCGACGGCATAATAAGTCATGCGGATTTTACACCGAAGCAAAGATGAAAAAAAGTGTAAAAAAGGAAATAAGATTTTAACCTCTGGGTTTGAAAGGACTTCACCATTACTTACACTGGGGTTGCCCATTTTAGCATAAATAGCAGGTCCAATAGCATTTGATTCTGCGGCTTATATTCTGTCATTACTGGTATTAAATTACGACATTTTAAATGTCAGCAATTGCATATAAATACATGCTCTGGGTCTCTCTGGTACAAACGGTCTCAGAAAGTTTATGACATACCATGGGGAGGAAAAGAGAACACTTCTGTTGGCTTCTAGAATCCACAGCTCTAAAGCAGGATGACTTCGTCAGCACAGAAATGCTTCTTTATTGTCATCAAGACTGTTACGGTTTTTATAGCTGTTGTGTTTATGGATTGTAAGAACAGAAAGTCATCATATTTAGGATTTACTAAGTAGTCAGTGAGACCAAGCAAACATCTTACATTGTCATTTCAAAAGGCAATCTGAAGGGTCTTTTTAAGATATGTCTATTTTTAAATTATCTGGATGATTTTGGTCAGTAATAATATTTTAAGCTTCAAATATATAGTTCTCTTTTACCTATTTACCAATACAAATTTTGGAGGAGATTATGAGTTCCTAGATAAGGAAGCATTTTATGAGCTATGAAATGTTATCTGGAGGAGAATAACTACCATTTTGGAGTTGATATTACAGGAAGCCAGTGCTGTACAGTCAGAGGGCAGGGTCTGGCCCTGTGTCCCCCTGCACGCAGGAAAGCGTTTGACTCTGGAACCTCAAACAATTTAGACTTTCCTTTTTCAAGATTAAAAGGGAGTTGAATTCATAACATCCAAAGACTCCTTTGATCTTAAATATGATTAGAACAGGTAAATTAAGTGGAAGAACAAATAACAGTGAAGTGGGATGCTTGAACAAATATAGCAAATATTATGTAGCTATAAAAAGGAATAAAGTACTGACACATGCTACAACATGGTCAACTTCAAAAACATTATGCTAACTGAAGTAGGCCAGATGCAAAACACTACATGTAGTATGATTCCTTTTATGTGAATATGTCCAGAATAAGCAAGTCTGTAGAGACAGAAAGTAAATTAGGAGCTTCCCAGGACTGGGGGAGTTTCTCGAGGGGTAATGGCTGAGGGACCCAGGAGGGGTCCTTCTTGGGGTAGGGAAATGTTTTAAAACTGATCATGACAATAGATGCACAACTCTGTGTATACAGTAAAAGCCATTGGATGGTGCTCTTAAACGGGTGAATTGCCTGGTCTGTGAATTACATCCCAATAAAGCTGTTAAAAAATCACTTGGATTTAACTGTGCTGAGGATAGACACTGGAAGAATCAAAATTGTCCCCTTTTACTGTGATGCCAGACTCTGGTTTAAATTGATTGGATTGTCTTTATTAACGAAGATGACCATTAGCACCGGAAATGCAAAATAGGTAGATTCATCTCAGTTGCTTTTTTACTGCCTCTGATCAACTTTTTGCAGTGCCTTTACCTGCTATGAGTGTTACGATTCTCACTAGATCTCATGTGACAGTGAAGTCTGGATTGTTGGGTCTCTTACATTTTATGCTTCCGCTGCAGCCATGCCCACCCATCGCAACTATCAGCTGGACTCTATGTCCACAATGAGTATCAGTAATAAAAGCTGATCTGGAGAGACGGCGACTCACAGCTAAGCGATTGTAACAAATGTATTTGCATAACATATGCATCATCTAATTTCATTCTTACAGTTATGTGACATGATGAGAGAAGATATTATTATCCCAGTTCACAGAAGAAGGAATCAAGGACCAGAAAAGTTAAGTGTTTTGTCTGATGTCCAATTGCTATTAGTTGCAAATCCTAGATCAGAGTGTAGTACTATCCGGTATCAAAAACCATGCTCTTCCTTTCACATTAGGCTGACTCTTTTATCAAAGTGAAAGCCCTTTTGGAATGCTCTGTTCTTTTAAAATAGAGTTGTTATGTAAAACCTCCTAGCAAGGGAAATATTCCAGAAGGCTTGAAGAGAAACCGAAACTTGAAAAATCTACCTAACAAAAGTGATGAAGGATTTTTAGTTTTGCAGAAAATCCAATACAGAGTGTCTTCGGAAAGAAAGTTCTCACATGGATTTAAAACATGACTCAGTTTACGGAAGTCGGATGCAATTGCTATGCTGAAATATGAAAGAGTGAGCCTAAATTTAAGTCTGAGTTCTTCCATTAACCACCTGAGTAAATTATGAAGCCCATAGGAGCTTCCATTTTCTCAATAATAAAGCATGAGTTTAGTCATATTTCATTCCTTCATTCATCAAATATATGCCCAGGTGTTCTTCGAGATGGTATGAATCTCACAGTGAAGAAGTCAGAATACATTGCTCTTGTGAGGGGCAGCTGCCGATTTTCTCTGAGCTCTGTTTCCAGCCTTCACATGCTCTGCTGTTCCTCACAGGAATGGACTTTTCTTTAGTCTCTCTTGGCCAGTGGCAGCAGGGTAAATTCTGACTATAGGAGGTACTGACAGAAGATTAGGGAAGAGCAGGAATGGAAAAACCAAGGTACTTCTCCCAGTCAACCCACCTTCATGAACCCTGTTTCTGTCAGGAAACCCACCGTGACTGTCCATCTGGAAGCCCTACCTCCTTCCACTGTGCCTGTAGCCAGAGGAGCAGGAGCAGCTTCCCAAGCATGGTTTGTGTCTGGGTAACTCACGATCCCCTTTCTAATAAAAAATATACCTGTAGATCAAAAATCTTAACAAGTCCTAAGCAAGAAAAACTAAGAAAAACATATCAAGGCACATTATAATAAGGTTGTTGAAAATATATTAAGAGAAATTCTTAAAAGCAAAGAGAAACAAAAATGAGATATCCTGCTGACTTTTTACCATAAGTAATGAAAGCAAGACTGTGCCAAAAGCAACAAGACCAAAAGTCCCTCCCAACCTCGAATTCTGTGTCCAACAAAAATATCTTTCAAAACTGAAACCATTTACTCTCGTGTGATTATTAGGCATTGCATGCCTATGTCAAAATACCTCATGTCGCCCATAAATATTTACACCTACTATGTACCCATAACATTAAAAAGTAAATAAAAACATCGCCTGATGTGTTATTCAAAAATTTGATTCTTTTATAATTCAAGGATAAAATTGTGGCATATATAATTTTAAATTCTAGTTGGGGAAGACAAACCAGAAGAAACATATTAGAGCAACTTCAGTATTCTTTAGCAATTTACCCCTGTCTTCTCAAAGAGTCCTGGACATTTGACCATTTCATCTCTTCATGGAGGTGCGTCTTTTAGCACATTATAACCTTGGCATTCTCATAGTTCTTGTGTGGTACTGGGTTGACAACACTAGATATGTTAGCTTTTTGAAGGCCTTTAATGTTTTCGTGGCTGTGTAGGTACAATATTTAGGTGCTTTTTCATTGGATAGCTTTCATTTTACTCAGGTAGAGATCTGATTAATTTCAGGTTCAGCATTTAATGTCCTGTGCACACTACAACTTTGGTTCCATCTGGTACACTGTGACAGCTTGAAGTGTTTCTGTGTTTTTGGAAAGAACTTAAGACCAGAAAAGTAAGATAGATAGTCTCAAAGACTTAACAGAGACACAAGTAAAAATTTTAAAATCACAAGTTATTTGCCAACATTCAAAAAGAAAAACAGACATTTTTGTTAGAATTCTTATTTAATTTTTGTATTGTTATGAAATTGAAGACTGCATATACATACAAATACACTGAGATTTCTTTGTGGAACACAATAGCATTCCTGTCCATCTTGGCATATTTCATCCTGGAATTTTACTATTGTGACACCTTAAAAAGTAAAGGCTACAGTTTTAGATATGACACCTCACAATTTTGGCAATATTTGACACTATTGTGTTTTCAAAGCATTTGTGAATAGGAAAGGATTAACCTCGGTAACACAAAGATTCTCAACATGAATGGTCATGCTAGGTTAGTTTGTGTATCAGACAACACTGGTTTAGAGTAGGGTGAGCACCTGTTACAAATCCTCATGCTAAGTGCTGAGAGAGGCTCTGTCCTGCACTAAACGCTCAAATCTCCCTGCATATATGAGTTTGTATCCTGGTGTATTTAAGAAAGAATATTATAGGTAAAAAAAAAATGAATATTGTAGGGGAGAGAAGAGGGAAAAAGAGATTAAGTACCAAGTGATTTAAAACTAATTTTACTTTCTTTTAACTTTTGGATTTGGGACTTAAATCATTAGACCAAAAGAACACGGATCAGGTCATTGTAACAAATTTAATTTACTTCTTTGATATCTCCTCAGAGGGCTAAATGTTTATTGACTTCTTAAAAAACGGTATGTGGTTTGCCAGACTTAGCTTATGAGTTTGGTTAAGGAGAGATTGAGATGAGCATAGGAAGGGACATTGAAAGAGGCAGGGATGAAGGAAGAAATTGTAACTTACTCCCTTTATCCCAGCCATCAAAGGAAAGACAAGTTGACATTATGTTTTCTTTAAAAAAAAATTAACCGCTGTATAGTCATTTACATTCTTGATAATTTTCAGATGATTTTAGTTGATACTTTAAATATTAAATAAAAATTGTTTGCTTATTTGTATGAATATGTGCTGAAGTTATCAAGTGAAGAAATTTGTTAGATTCCAAATATACTTCCTTAAAGGAAATATTTCAATGAGTAGAATAAATGTAAGTAAATATATCATTGTAAAATCATTTATATTATTTCAGAGAATAAGGAAATTGAGCTTACTATGTCTTTATTAGTGTGAAGCAGAGCATTACAAATTTTCCGGCTGGATGCGGTGGCTCATGCCTGTAATCCCAGCACTTGGGAGGCTGAGGCAGGCAAATCACGAGGTCAAGAAATGGAGACCATCCAGGCCAACGTGGTGAAACTCTGACTCCACTAAAAATAAAAAAACTTAGGTGGGCGTGGTGGCACGTGCCTGTAGTCCCAGCTACTCGGGAAGATTGAGACAGACCCAGGTGGGTGTGGTGGCTCACGTCTGTAATCCCAGCACCTTGGGAGGCTGAGGCAGGAGGATCACCTGAGGTCAGGAGTTCGAGACCAGTCTGGCCAACATGGTGAAATCTGGTGTCTACTAAAAATACAAATATTAGCCAGGCTTGGTGGTGCTTTCCTGTAGTCCCAGCTACTCAGGAGGATGATGCAGGAGAATCGCTTGAACCTAGGAGGCGGAGGTTGTAGTGGGCCAAGATCGCACCATCGCACTCCAACCTGGACAACAGAGCAAGACTCTGTCTTAAAATAAAACAAAACAAAACAGACCCAGCAGTCCCATAGACAGTTGTTTTTGGATAAACATGGAAATCGAATAGTCATTTTGTTTTCTACACGTTTCCAACAATTCATTATTTGTTCTGTTGATCTAAAGCTCCTATAAACCTTTGTGAAATATCCAAACATTGATAGAGGACATCAGCCATTTAAAATTTCACTGGTTTTGCTTACCTCTGATAATCTAGAAAGCTATGAGAGCTTTAAGGTTCCTGGCAAAAAACTGCATAAAAGACTTTTTTATAAGTTCTGAACAGAAATAGTGCATTATTTATTATTTGAAAAACTAGGTGAGAATAAAAATGTTTAAATGGTATTTATTTCCGAGTTAATTCAATTCCGTCAATAATTTGAGTAGGTTTCAGATCTTTTCTTTTAATGAGGAAAATCTGATACACATACAAAATTAATGTTCAGAAAATATTGGCCTTTTCCTTAAGGAAATTCTATTGATTGGGATTTTTCTCAAACTATTTTAGTTGTGTTTACCATTATTAAGTGACATTCACTTGGATTGAGCAGTAATAATATTTTAAAAATATGAGACTTTTTGGTGATTTCTGATCCCAAAGAATGTGCGTACCTGAAAACAAAACATGCACAACTGTTGCACTGGTTTGAAAATGGTGGTGGTGAAAGTTACCTAATCAGTTGTCAGTACTGTATCGAGAAACCAATCTCAGAAGAGTGTGATGATTCTCTTTTAAAATAGCTGAAAACGAATTACTATCTGCTTTTTCTTACTTTGTCCCTGTTTTGTTGTATAGTATTTTTAAAATTATTATTATTATACTTTAAGTTCTGGGATACGTGTGGAGAACATGCAGGTTTGTTACATAGGTATACACATGCCATGGTGATTTGCTGCACCCATGAACCCATCATCTACATTAGGTATTTCTCTTAATGCCTTCCCTCCCCAGCACCTCCTACCCCCTGATAGGCCCTGGTGTGTGATGTTCCCCTCCCTGTGTGCATGTATTCTCATTGTTCAACTCCCACTTGTGAGTGAGAACATGTGGTGTTCAATTATCTGTTCTTGTGTTAGTTTGCTGAGAATGATGGTTTCCAGATTCATCCATGTCCCTGCAAAGGACATAAACTCATCCATTTTAATGGCTGCATAGTACTCCATGGTGTATGTATGCCACATATTCTTTATCCAGTCTATCACTGATGAACATTTGGTTCCAAGTCTTTGCTATTGTGAATACCCAGTAATGGGATTGCTGGGTCAAGTGATATTTCTGGATCTAGATCCTTGAGGAATCACCACACTGTCTTCCACAATGGTTGAACTAATTTACATTCCCACCAAAAGTGTAAAAGTGTTTCTATTTCTCCACATCCTCTCCAGCATCTGTTGTTTCCTGACTTTTTAATGATCGCCATTCTAACTGACATGAGATAGTATCTCCTTGTGGTTTTCATTTGCATTTCTCTAATGACCAGTGACAATGAACTTTTTTTCATACATCTGTTGGCTGTATAAGTGTCTTCTTTTGAGAAGTGTCTGTTTTTATTCTTCCCCCACTTTTTGATGGGGTTGTTTCTTTCTTGTAAATTTGTGTAAGTTCTTTGTAGATGCCAAATATTAGCCCTTTGTTAGATGGATAGATTGAAACAAATTTCTGTCATTCTTTGGCTTGCCTGTTCACCCTGATGATAGTTTCTTTTGCTGTGCAGAAGCTGTTTAGTGTAATTAAATCCCATTTATCAGTTTTGACCTTTGTTTTTAGTGTTTTAGTCATGAAGTCTTTGCCCATGCCTATGTCCTGAATGATATTGTCCTTTTCTTCTAGGGTTTTTATAGTTTTAGGCCTTACATTTAAGTCTTTAACCTATCTTGAATTAATTTTTGTATATGGTGTAAGGAAGGGGTCCTGTTTCATATTTCTGCATATGGCTATCCAGTTTTCCCAAAACCATTAATAGGGAATCCTTTCCCCATTGCTTGTTTTTGTCAGATTTGTCAAAGATCAGATGGTTGTAGATGTGTGGTGTTATTTCTGAGGCCTCTGTTCTGTTCCATTCATCTGTGTATCTGTTTTGGTACTAGTACCATGCTGTTCTGGTTGCTGTAGCCTTGTAGTATAGTTTGAAATCAGGTAGTGCGATGCCTCCAGCTTTGTTCTTTTTGCTTAGGATTGTCTTGGCTATGTGGGCTCTTTTTTGGTTCCATATGAAGTTTAAAGTAGCATTTTCTAATTCTGTAAAGAAAGTCAATGGTAGTTTGATGGGTATGGCATTGAATCTATAAATAATTTTGGGCATTATGGCCATTTTCATGATATTTATTCTTCCTATCCCTGAGAATAGAATGTTTTTCCATTTGTTTGTTTCCTCTCTTATTTCCTTGAGGAGTGGTTTGTAGTTAACCCTGAAGAGGCCCTTCACATCCCTTGTTAGTTTTATTCCTAGGTATTTAATTCTTTTTGTAGCAATTCTGAATGGGAGTTCACTCATATTTTGGCTGTTTGTCTATTATTGGTGTATAGGAATGATTGAATATACAATCATGTCATCTGCAAACAGAGACAATTTGGCTTCTTCTTTTCTTCTCTGAATACCCTTTATTTCATTCTCTTGCCTGATTGCCCTTGCCAGAACTTTCAATACTATGTTGAATAGGAATGGTGAGAGAGGGGATCTTTGTCTTGTGATGGGTTTTAAAGGGAATGCTTCCAACTTTTGCCCATTCAGTATGATACTGGCTGTGGGTTTGTCATAAATGCCTCTTATTATTTTGAGATATGTTCCATCAATATCTAGTTTGTTGAGAGTTTTTAGTCTGAAGGGCTATTGAATTTTGTTGAAGGCCTTTTCTGCATCTATTGAGAGAATCATGTGGTTTTTGTCATTTGTTCTGTGTATGTGATGGAATACGTTTATTGATTTCTGTATGTTGAAACTTTGCATCCCAGGAGTGAAGCCAACTTGATCGTGATGTATAAGCTTTTTGATGTGCTGCTGGATTCTGTTTGCCAGTATTTTATTGAGGATTTTTACATCAATGTTCAGGGATATTGGCCTGAAATTTTCTTTTTTTGTTGTGTCACTGTCAGGTTTTCGTATCAGGATGATGCTGGCCTCAAAGAAAGAGTTAGGGAGAATTCCCTCTTTTTCTATTGTTTGGAATAGTTTCAGAAGGAATGGTACCAGCTCCTCTTTGCACCTCTAGAAGAATTCGGCTGTGAATCTTTGTGGTCCTGGACTTATTTTGGTTGGTAGGCTATTAATTGCTGCCTCAATTTCAGACTTTGTTAGTGGTCTATTCAGGGATTCAACTTCTTCCTGGTTTAAACTTGGGAGGGTGTATGTATCCAGGAATTTATCCATTTCTTCTAGATTTTCTAGTTTATTTGTGTAGAGGTGTTAATAGTATTCTCTGATGGTAGTTCATATTTCTGTAGATCAGTGTGATATCCCCGTTATCATTTTTTACTGCATCTATTTGATTCTTCTCTCTTTATTTCTTTATTATTCTGGCTAGCAGTCTATATATTTTGATGATCTTTTCAAAAAACCAGCTCCTTTATTTATTGATTTTTGAGGGATTTTTTGTGTCTCTATCTCCTTCAGTCCTGCTTTGATCTTAGTTATTTCTCATCTTCTGCCAGCTTTTGAATTTGTTTGCTCTTGCTTCTCTAGTTTTTTTTAATTGTGATGTTAGGATGTTGATTTTAGATCATTCTTGCTTTCTTCTGTGGTCATTTAGCGCTACAAATTTCCCTCTACACACTGCTTTAAATGTGTCCCCCATTGATTCTGGTATGTTGTGTCTTTGTTTGCACTGGTTTCAAAGAACTTATTTATTTCTGCCTTAATTGGGGAGAGACATATTTAGTTGGCCTCATGCTTCTTTATTAGATCTTATTGTTTGGGAAATTGAATCTCCTCTCTATCAAAAGGTAAATGTTTTTGATTTATCACTTTGGCTAAATGAATGACTATTTTATAATGACTTGTGATCCTATTTTGTGATATTGTGTCTTAAAACTTTGATATTTGGTTCACTTTCTAAGAGTAAAATTTTAAGTTCTGAATTCAGTTAACTTTTCTGAATATTAGGTTCCGTGATATCCAAGAGAGACATAGTAGGCTTATTCATTATGTTAGAATTAACGCAGGAAGCATTGTCAAATCTGAGGTTGTATTTAGCTTCCTTTGGGTTATATTTATATAAATGTGGTGTTAACATGTGTTCCAGGATTGTATGAGATTCTTAAAATTCTGATATTTTTAAATATATGCTGTCAATACTAATTATAATAGTTAAGTTGTTGTATGCCACAGAAATAACCAAATTTTCTTGTCAACTGTGTCTCTGCCTATGGCTGTCTCAAGACTTTCATGATCCTCAATAGTTGTTTTGCTTTCATTCTTCTCAAAAAGTGACTTACAGTCAGCCACAGGCCAAGGCTTGCTTCTTTGGAGTTCGTAAAAAGGACTGTTGAATGCAGGTTTCTGGTAACTTTGGAGATTGTGCCATTGGATTACAGGGAAACTTCTAGATTTCTGATTGAAAGGCTGATGGGCTCCTAAAGATTGTTAACCCAATAGGAAGCAGAGCAGGATTTGATAGCATAGACTGAACTAATAAGGACTGAAATAATCTTTTACGATTTTTTTGTTTAAAATATTGCTGATTCTTTTTGTTTTGTTTTTCAGAGTCTGGAGAATTTTTTCCTTTTGAGCTATTTATAGCCTTTAAGTATACTTTAAGTGTACTGAATAGAATATACTTTTATAAACTGAATTTGAGGTCTATTTCTCTCTTTGCTTAATTTCTCCAGAATTTGTAAACTATTTGGGAATATTCTGAACTCATGGCAATGTGTTTGTTTGCATAATAGTGACATGTTTTCTTTTATAATGGACCCCAGTTGGAGGAAGTGGTTATTTCCCAGGGCTTTGACTGAAATAGCCTTGTGCAAGGTTCCAGCAAAGCCAATATAGGAGGCTGTGGTGAGCCGAGATTGCGCCATTGCACTCCAGCCTGGGCAACAAGAGCGAAACTTCATCTTTAAAAAAAAAAAAGAAAAAGAAAAAAAAAAAGTCTAACTGAAAAGCTGTAGGCCAGACCCTCTTTCTCTCTTATTCACAAATACTCTGCACTAATTGTGCTAATAGAAAGTTATAAGAATCCGATTGAATGCATATATTTTTACCCTATATTTTTATGTCTTTTTTCATAAAAGGGAAACTAAAACTGTGCATACAACAGCAAAAAATATTTTGTTGCTGACTACTCCTTCCTGGACTGTAAAAATTTTCTACTGTAATAATTTTCAATAGATTAAAATATCATCTTCTATGACAGCTGAACAGTTTTATATTTAATTTGTTTTTAAGCAACCAGAAATGAGTGTTAAAGTTTGGGGGGTTTATTTAAAGTATAAAAATAAGGCAATAACATGATGAGTTTAGTTATCAATATTTCTCCACTTTTTAAAAAAATCATTTATCTTAAAATTACTGACTTTGGAACAGTATGTGAATTAGAATGTTTTATAAAAATTTCAAATTAGCATTAAAGATATAGTTATATGTTTGTAATTCGTTCACAAAGTAGGGTTTTCTGCTTATACCCACAGAAGTCATCCTGAATAATAAGTAATATTTAAGCAACCCTCTACTGTTTTCAAAGAACTTTCATCTTCATTTCACTATGATTTAAAGAGGTGACTTGTTCAAAGTTACCTCAAAAACAGAATGTGGAGCCCACACTTATACTCGATTTAAAACTCATGTTCTAAAAAAATGGTGTACAAGCTCCATAACTTTGCAAAACCTCTCCATTCTTGTGATTTTTCTCTCAAATTTTTATAAACTCAGGGTATGCCGCATAATGGCAAGATTTTCCTCAGCTGTCATAAATGACATGTTCTGCCTTTACAACTAAATTGGCACTTCATTACAGGTCAAGATCTCATGTGCAGGCTGTTTCTTGAGTATCTCTCTTTTGTACCCCACAGCCCTTAACATCTTCAAGCTTATCATTGGCTCAATAACATTTGGTAACTGAATATAAAGAATTGATTCATCATTCATGTAACTTATAGCGTTTCAAAGTTCAAGCTAATTTGAAGTTTCTTTGATTTAGTACACAGGACTTAATGTGTGTGGGTATGTGTTTCTAAATCATCAAGGATCTCGTAACAATAAATGGTA
Organism: Cacajao melanocephalus; assembly: GCA_963573385.1. Classification (NCBI taxonomy): domain Eukaryota; kingdom Metazoa; phylum Chordata; class Mammalia; order Primates; family Pitheciidae; genus Cacajao; species Cacajao melanocephalus. Next base: position 36,562 of record CAUYLG010024587.1, on the reverse strand, counting down.
TTGAGTTTTCAGAATATATGAGAGTCTGATCTAAGGAGAGTTTTCAGAATTTTGTTGAATCAAATTATCTCTCCTGAGGTTTAAATTAATGCTTTCTCTTCTCATTCACTAAAGTTCCTAAATCTGCTTCTTAAAAAATAAATTTATGTTTTTCTGCTCTAAATGTTGAAAGGCATCCAGTAGGTCCTGAAAGCACAGTATTTCATATCCTGGATTTACAATGAATATTTTTTTTTCTTAATAGCTCAGTGAAACTGGAGAACAATTACTTTTTCAGTTAATGTTAAACCAATAGCATTTTTAAACAAGAAGCTGGCAGCAAATATTATGTCAAGCTATAGTGCATTGAAGAGTGGTTTGGCCGCTTTGCAACTCACCTCTGAAATATCAGACTTCCTTTGTCGGGCCAAGTACAGCATTAAGAAATCACACCGTAGAGGTGGAGGGGGTGCTGAGATTTTTTGCTCCAGGCATAGAGTCTGTTTCTCTAAACACTGCTACATGAGCCTGACTTTCCAATCTGTTTTACAACCAGGCAGTTATTTTGCAAAGACCTGGAACTCCATTTTCTCACAGGCTAACAAATATGTAGATATAAATAGGTTAACATTAGAAAGCCACTTAAATGCTTTAATGTTTCTCTGGCTTTTTAAAAATTGGGACAAATTTGGGGTTTTTCCCATACATTTTGCAATGCCTTAAGAAGACAGGAAGGTAATATTTTCCAGCAGCAACTCAAGCATCTGTGCACACTATACTGATAACTGAAATAAACTGTAGCAGAGCCAACCCTTTCACTTAAACTTTACCGATATTTCAGTCAATCAGGACACTTCTGAAAATATTCTGTCTTGTGAGCAAAGCTCTGTATTCCATACTTCGAAAGATATTAAGTAAAGATGAGACAATTGAGGTTATGACAACTGCATAAATAACTATATGTAATACATAGTGGAAAGTATTAAATTTCCTAGTAGATGTACAGATAACAGGCTTTGTATGTGGAAAAGAAAAAGAGACGGCTTCCTCTTCGAAGAGGTTAAGAGATGGTGGGGGAGGGACGAGGGCAGAGGCAGAAGACCTGGTTCAGAATTGGTTTAGACATGGCCAGAGAAGAGGTTTTATCCCAGAGACAGACACGCAGGAGACAAACTGCAGAGAGAGAGATCAATTCAAAGCGATAAATCTATGGCCAGTGATCAAGACTGGGGTCACAGAGTGGGGACTTCAGAGCTGGGAAGATCAAAATGAGACCTGAGAGGATGAGACTTAGAATAATTTGGGAATGAGCAAAGACAGATGCATAACCACAAACACTGAAAACAGTTCCTGGGACACTAGACTTGAGGTACTCGGTTTGGGCTGACTCCTTATGGGGCAGGAAGATCATGTGGAGAAGATGTTATGTGAGCAATGAAAGGTTATGCCCAATTCTGCTCGTGCTGGTGGCTGTGTGTGTGTGTATGTGTGTGTGTGTGTGTGTGTGTGTGTGTCTGTGTCTGTGTCTGTGTGTCTGTGTGAGGAAGGACTGTGCCATTTGTGCTACAGTTTATGTTTGGAATAAACTTTTATGTGATCCAGAAAACAGTTGATAAATCTTACATCATTCTGAATCTAAAACTCACGTTAAGTCCTACATTACGTATGTAGTTAAGTTTCAGGTTATCAGCTGGATAACACAATTTCTTAATCTCACCTTTAACTGGATAAACGCGATTTTAGTGAACATAGATTTTCTAAATATATGAAGGATATAAAGGAGGCAACTGAATAATTGGTGCACTTTGTTGTCCTTGGTTCTGTTATCTTCCTTGAAGAAACTTTATTGAGGTATATTTTATATATCATAAAAGTTTAGCCATTGCAGGTATACAATTCAACGACTGTTTTGTAACTCTGGGCATGGTGGGAATGTCACCGTAAATCGATCTCGGAGCATTTTCTCATGCCCCATCTGAAATCCCGACTGTTTATTTACAGTTAATCCCTTTATACACTTTAATCCCCAGGCGACTATTGATCTAATGTTGGTCACTAAAAGTGGAATTACAGACTGTGGTCTCTTCTGCCTGGCTTCTTTCACTTAGTGAATGTTGTGGTTCATCCGTGGTACAGCATGTGCCAGCAGTTTATTCCTTTTTATTATCCAATTCTATTTTATCATATGAATATACCGTAATTTTATTTATTTACCAATTGATGGGTATTTAGGTTGTTTTCAGGTCCTGGCTGTTATAAATAATGCTGCTATAAATATTTATGTGCAAGTCCTTATGTAGATATATGTTTCTTTTCACTTGGATAGATAGGAGTAGAATTGCTTGGTGATATGGTAGTTTTGTCTATACCATTTTGAGGAAATGCCAAATTATTTTCCAAAGGAGCTTGAGGATGAGGAAGACAATATCTGCCACTGCCACTGCTGCTTCTATGTGATGTGGGCCAGGGTTAAAAGTTACATATTATTCCCATAGATGCATCTTGAATACTTTCACTATGTTTGCGATTTCAGTTGCTGACTAGATTGGTAGTCTTTAACAAATATTGTTAAATATATAGTTCTTTAACAAATATACCTAATACATTTAGGAAAAGACACCATGTGATCCACAATAAAACAGGGAAGTGTCAATATTTGTTGGTATTTGGAAGCTGGGCAATTGTTGAACAATTCTAAAATCACGTATGGATGAACGGAATTAGGTGAGTGAGGAGGCATACGTCTTCCTTGGGTGGCCGATTTATTAAAGAAATGACCTGTATTTTAGAAGATGAGGAATCAACCTGATGCCTGAGAAGTATCTACGATTGGTCCCGTTCTAAGCCGATTGTAATGCAAACTTGGCAAACACCAGCTCAGTAGAACGAGCAGATGAATTCTTTGAGGTCAGAGACTGGTCCTCTTTATTGTTGTATCAGTCACTGGTGACTAGATCAAAATAAGGACACAGTGTATATTTGGTTGATTATATGTGGCATTAAATGAATATGCACCTTACGGACATATTCTCAGCAGTGCCAGAGTTACATCATGGTAAGTCCAAATCAAACGGAAAGTCGCAGCAACCATGAGTGTCCAGATTATGGGACTGATGCCTTACAATCGCTAAAACTCTAAATGCATTCCAGCAAGGTGGCCTCACCTTTGTGCATTAAATTAGCCATTATGAATTTTTGTCCCAAGGCTGACCTAAATCTCTGCAGGTACTTCTGTTGCAAGCAGTCACATGTATTTCTTCTCATAGAAAAACCTAAGTTAAAGATGACTCGGCAGTGTGGAACTTAGAGTGCCACATATATCTGTTGAAAGGGAAAGAAAAGAACATCCTACCTGTGTGTGTTGTATTAAATGAAACTAAATCGCATCTGGATAAAGTCAGCATTTTTTTTCATACTGTAAGATTTAGACTTAGATCCTCATATCTTCTCCTTTATTAATTATTTTTAAGATGACGGAGCTTTAACTTAATAAATACTTAATAATGTTCTCCCTTTTTCTAATTGACTTTGAAAGAAGACAGATAAACAATGGCCAATAATTAGGGCAAAAATTTGTTATGACATTGATTTACTTCATGATTAAATCTGTAAGAAATGTTAGAAAGATAGCATATATATATATATATATATATATATATAATATATATGGGCCATATATATATATATGTATATATAATATATATGAGAGAGAGAGAAAGAGGGAAAGTAAAAAAACACAACCAGGAAAAATGCTGGGAAAATTGTACTAAAAAGCTAACAGAAGTTGTTAGGGTCTTGCAATTAGGAGCATCTCTCTCTTTTTTCTTCTTCAAATTTTATTTTAAGTTCAGGGGTACATGTGTAGGATGTGCATGTTTGTTACACAGGTGTGTCACGGTGGTTTGCTGCACAGATCATCCCATCTCTTAGGTATGAAGCCCAGCATCCCTTAAGCTATTCTTCCTGCTGCTCTCCCTCTCCCCACACCCCTCCCCAGGCCTCAGTATGTGTTTTCCCCCATCTGTCCATGTGTTCTCATCATTCAGCTCCCACTTATGAGTGACAACATGTGGTGTTTGGTTTTCTGATCCTGCATTACTTTGCTGAGGATAATGTTTCCAACTCCACCCATTTCCCTGCAAAGGACATAATCTTGTTCTGTTTTATGGCTGCATGGTATTCCATTGTGTCTATATAGCATAGTTTCTTTATCTAGTCTATTGCTGATGGACATTTAGGTTGATTCCATGTCTTCGCTATTGTGAATAGTGCTGCAATGAACGTACACTTGCATGTATCTTTATAATAGAATGATTTATATCCCTTTGAGTATACATCCAGTAGTAGGACTGCTGAGTCAAATGGTATTTCCACCTGCAGGTCTTTGAGGAATTGATACACTGTCTTCCACAATGGTTGAACTAATTTACATTCCCATCTACCCTGTAAAAGCATTCCTTTTTCTCCACAACCTTGTCAGAATCTGTTGTTTTTTGACTTTTTAATAATAATGCCATTCATTCTGGTGTGCATGAGATGATATCTCATTGTGGTTTTTCTCTAATGATCAGTGATGTTGAGCTTTTTCTCATGTTTGTTGGCCACATGTATGTCTTCTATTGAGAAGTGTCTGTTCATGTCCTTTGTCCACTTATTTATTTATTTTTCTTGTAAATTTGTTTAAGTTCCTTATAGACTCTTGATATTAGACCTTTGTCAGATGGATATATTGCAAATTTTTTCTCCCATTCTGTGGGTTGTCTGTTCACTCTGATGACAGCTTCTTTTGCTGTGCAGAAACTTTTTAATTTAATTAGATCCCATTTGTCAATTTTTGCTTTTGTTGCAATTGCTTTTGGTATTTTCTTCATGAAATCTTTGCCCATGCCTATGTCCTGAATGGTATTGCCTAGATTTTCTTCTAGGGCTTTTACTGTTTTGGGTTTTACATTTAAGTCTTTAATTCATCTTGAGTTAACTTTTGTGTATGTTGTAAGGAGGGGGTCCAGTTTCAATTTTCTGCATACGATTAGCCAGCTCTCTCAGCACCATTTATTATATAGGGAGCCATTTTCCCATTGCTTTTTTTGGTAAGATTTGTCAAAGATCAGATGCTTGTCGGTGTAGTCTCATTTCTGAGTTCTCTGTTCTGCACCATTGGTCTGTGTCTAAGAACATCTTCTGTTTTCTGTTTTCCAGTTTCTGTATGTGGTTACATAAATAAAACAATCATGATGAAATGAATTATTAACCCCATAGGCTGAAAGGAAATCTTTGGAGTGTAGTGGTGCAGTCATAGCTCACTGAAACACTGGCCTCAAGCAATCCTTCCATCTTGGCCTTCCAAAGTGCTTGGATTACAAGCATGAGCCACTGTGCTGGCCCTAGGTTTTTCTTTTAGTTGTAAGTAGCATTCATCGGTTGTAAAGCATGTGCCATATAGGATGCTTCCATATATCATATAATTTAATTGTATTAATATCTATAGCATAGATAGTACTATTACTTTCACATAGCATAGATATTACTATTACCCTCATTTTTAAGGAGTAGGAAATGGTGGCTTACATAATTAATTGTGCTAAGTCAGGTTAAGTAAGGAGTTAAGTATATCATTGAATAAAACTCCGGTTCTGACCAATTCTTAATCAGGGCATAACCTCTTAGTTCTTGTTGAGGGCTCAAAATAGGAACCTCAAATAGGAGCTAAGGACTGAGTGATAAACTTGAGACCTCACAAATTCAGTGTCTTGGGGAAAAATGTATTCTTTCTAGATTTTGGCTTTGCATAAACAGAATTTTCGTATGTCTAACTGAGGTTTAGTTTAAGTTTCATATGTCTAACTGACTTGTAATTGGAATATTTAGCAACATGAAGTCAGCTTCATGGGCTCAGAAGTCAGAGAAGGCAAATGTTTTTGACATATTTCCTCATGACTAATTTTCCTTTTCTACCCCACCCAATTCTAAACTGCTATCGCATTCTTGCCTGTCCTCAGAGATCACTCAGGTTTCTTGTGGACAAAAATTTCCTGGCCGTATTTGGTATCCCTGGGCAATTGTCCATCTTCCAAGTAGGAGAGTTTGGGGAAATGTGCACCCTCTGGAAACAGGGAAACAGGAGGACCCTTTCCTGCTCAGTGAATTATAAGGCCAAGTGCTCCTGTAGTCCTAATTCAAGGGCAATGGCAGCCAGATCATATGCAGCCTTTCCAGTGGACCTTCACAGAGTGTGTGGGTAGAATTTTCTCTCTCTTTCCTGGGGACCGTCTGACGCGCCATGTCTGACGGGCTCAGGCCGTCCTCTAAGAGCAACTCTGAACGGCAGCAACAGCCTTTGTCTGACAGCAAAGAGGTTTCTCTGAGCCAATGTGTTTGGCCTGGAGATGAGCCCAAAACAGTTTTACATTAGAACAGTTGAATTGGTCTCAAAAAAAATATTTGTTTGTACTGACTGATCGGAATTTGAATGGGGGTTAGGTGAATCTTGCTAGTAGCTACGAAGTATGACAGTGCTAATCTGAGTTCGATGGTTAAACAGGGAGCATAATTCTGGGAAAAAACTTCTTTTCACCTGAAAGGTTAGCACTTTCCATCCTGATGAGGCCCTCCTGCTGTTTCCTTTTGAATTGATCTGAGATGTTTGCTTTGGTTTTAAAACAAAAACAAAAATAAAGAGAAGAAGGCTATATAATGTCTTTAACTGTCTCCTTATTACATAGTAGACGAGCAAAGAGTGCTGAAGGAATTGAAGAAAGAACAGTGCGGCTTCCATGATGTTGAAAACCGTGTGTAACACAGCGCAAAGGAACTTGGGCATGTTTAGCCTTGTCTAATTTAGAAAAATGAAGAGTCGAGTTGGGAGGAATAATGGCCATCAGACCACAGCGTAGAATTGTGTGGTGAGTAAAAGCACAGCCTGTCTTTCTTTCGTGGGCCACACTCGGTTTTCTCCTTGAATTGTCAGAATTTCTCCAAGTAAAAGGCACTCACAACCTCAATCTCCAAATTCATATTCCCTGTTTCTACTGCCCCAAAGATGTGCAATTTGTAACAATTTGCCCAATAATAAACAAATGATCTTATTGTGATGAAACAAATGGCCTTTAATCATGGAATTTTCATTGTATCTTTAATGAACATTGATTACTATCGTGATTATAATGATTGTGATTTGTTACAGAAAATTTTTAAGTAAATAGTGCTACACCTGCAGGCAGCCAGGGAAGATGTGAAATCAATCCAGCAACAAAAGTTGTCTTTCCAACCTTCCGTGTTCTCAACTGCTTTTTGTTTTGAAAGGGATTTAAATGAACATTAAACATGTCACAAAACTTGCTTTGCATGCTCAATAATTTATTTCTTGTTAGAACGGTCTTTCAGGCTAATTAAGATGAATTGTTTGTAATTAACAGAAACCTGGCATTCATAGATTGGCTTGAAGTCTGGATTTTAAATGACTAAAAGAATAAGAACCTTGAAATTAGAAAATGATTACTTGTTCTATAGTTTGCTGCCCAAGTGGGTACCTATTTAAGATGTAGATTACCACACATGTTTAGCTTCTGTTGTCTAAAGCAATACCAATATTGAAAAGCAAATCTTAAGGGTTAAAAAAAAATAAGTTTTTAAAGAAGATCACAGATTCAAGTTGAGGACATCTTGAACAATTAGAATATTTCTCTGAAACTGGTTAGCTGACTTCTTCCAGATACGTGTTTCTTCCCATTTCCATCCTTTCAGATTTTCTTCATTTCTGCACTGATGACATTTTAGCTGGGAAAGAATGTCAGTGGACTGACCTAGGAGGCCTGGGTTAAATCACATACATTTTTTTTTTATAAAGACATAGGGTTGAGCTAGATGATCTTTTAAGACTCCTTATAGCCCCTAAATTACAAAATTTCAACTAATTTTTCTTCATCCTTTTGTGTTCTCTTTGTACTCCGAGTAATTCTTAGAGCAGGTTTGCTGTCTATAAAGATCCAACTCAGTGGTTCAGAGACCATTAACATTCAGATTCCTTGGCTCTATCCCAGGTTCTCAGGATTTACAGGACCAGGGCAGCCTTAGGAATCAGCATGTTGAGAGTCCATTTGTGTGAATTCTGGGGCAGATATTCTGTGGACCCATTCCTGTGGACCAAACAGCTTGCTTTCTTGTTTACGAGTTTTCTGTAATGACATACCATTAAATTGCAGATTTTGCAAAACCCAGCTGGCCTTGTATTGAGCGTCATCTATTATAAACAAGACTAAATATCATGAAAGGCAATTTTTAAAGAATTCTATTTAAGGAAGCATAAAAGAGTGAAGATACTGAAACAATCAATAAAGCTTCAGTTCTAACTACCAGAAAAAGTCACTTATCCATCTCTGTCTGGAGAAAGGTATGGTTCAAGATGAACATTCTATGCGGCCTGGCCATGTTTTAAGTGGAAAAAGCTGATGAACTTAATGTATAGTTAGTTAAAGCCCTCAGAAACGAGAAGGAACACTTTGTTTACATCTGATCATATTATATTCTAAAGGGTTTCAGGTATCTGGAGTTGAGCTTCTTGGGTTAACTTGAGTCAGCAGAATTCTTGCTGGTAGGGAGAGCTGAGTGGTCTCATCGTCAGGAGTCCAGGGCCCGCAGTGGCCTTATGTGCCTTGTCCAAGCAGACTGTCCCTTGTCCATGTGGCCACCTTGTGTGCTGGTCTGTCCATCACTGTTTTATGTAGGAAATCCAGTACTGTCCACTTTCCTCATCTTGCAGACGTTTACTGATGGCCGGAGGAAGGGTGGTGTCCTGTGTACTCTTCTGACTTCTTTATCTGTGTCTCCATTGTCTTCTGTCCCACACTTTTATTTATTTATAATTTTATTCATTTACTGTTTGAGACGGAGTCTCACTCTGTCACCCAGGCTGGAGTGCAATGGCACAATCTTGGCTCACTGCAACCTCCGCTCCTCGGTTTAAAGCAGTTCTCCTGCCTCAGCCTCCCGAGCAGCTGGGATTACAGGCACCCGCCACCACAGCTGGCTCATTTTTGTGGAGACTATGTTTTACCATGTTGGCCAGGCTGGTCTTGAACTCCTGACCTCAGGTGATCCGCCTGCCTCGGCCTCCCAAAGTGTTGGGATTAAAAGCCTGAGTCACCGTGCCCAGCCACTTACACCCTTTAAAAATCTTTACAGTAGAAATTGCTCCCTTGTTTCAGAAAGGACAGTGTCTCAGATACATGACTTCTTCTGATCACAATGTTTTCTGGGTAATTATGATGCTACCTGAAAAAAAATTCTGATGAATTTCTCTCTCTCCACCTGCTACCCATGGGCCTCCTGACGTGAGAATATAAATAGTTTGGAATGCTACTTTATTAATCGTTTTAATTCTAATACTTCTCAAACCCTTTAATGGGCTATTAAATATTGTGCACCTCCATGTGTGGAAAGAGGGAGAAGTGTCATGAGTTATATTAAAGAGACAGAATCTTTGTTTCATGGAACCTTTAGTGACATCTTATGTAATACCCCGGATCTTGTGGAGCACAGTTTTAGAAAATTTCTCTTGGGAAAGAGAAAGAGGCTGCACCAGAGTGTCAGGCAGAGGAATGGAGTGTGGCCAGAAAGTAAAAGGGGACATTTTTGCACAAGTCCTTTGAAATTTACAATTTTCTCATCAAAATCTTTTTACATAGTGGCCGCTAACCTCTTTAAATATTAGAGTCCCTCTTTCACAAAAAACTTTTGAGTTTCCTCTTATGATTAAGTAATTATACTTTTTCTGTGTTTTTATCGTGGTACTATATCATGATGAAAAGCTACTGAGATAAGCAGCAAGGAAATGTCACTACATACTTCCTAAGATGGCTGAAATGTACAAAGGGAACACCACCAGATGCTGCTGAGGATGTGGAGCAACAGGGAATCGCATTCATTTTTGGTGGGAATTCAAAACAGTTCGGCCACTTTGGAAGAGAGTTTAGCAGGTTTTTTAAAAATGAAACATACCGTTATAATAGGATTCAGCAATTGCATTCTTTGATAGTTACCTAGATGCATTAAAAACTTAGATCCACATGAAAACCTTCACATGATGCTTACAGCAGCTTTATTCATAATTGCTCAAACTTGGAAGCAAGCAAGGTGCTCCTCAGCAGGTGAACGTATGAACAAACTGTGCTACGCTGGACAGCGGACTGGTGTTCATCAGTAAAAGGAACCGGACTATCCAGGATGGCGAAACACAGCAGATCCTTGAATAGACCTGACTTAGTGAGATAAGCCCATCTGAAAAGGCCACATACCGCGTGGTTGCAACTATATCATCTTCTGAAAAAGGCAGAAAGAAGATCAGTGAGTGCCATGAATTGTAGAAGGGCGGGTGGAGTAGACAGAACACAGGATTTTTAGGGCAATGAAGATTTTTGGATGGTACTGAAATGGTGGATACGTATCTTTATGCATTTGCCAAAACCCGTAGAATAGACACCACCAAGAATGAACCTTAATGTATACCACAGACACTTTGGGTAATGATGATGTATCCATGCGGGTTCATGGATCTAACAAGTGTTCTGCTCTGGTTCATGATGTTGATGGTGGGGGACGCCGTGCATGTGTGGAGGCAGAGGGTCTATATGAACTCTCTTCACTTGCTCTAAAACTGCTCTAAAAATAAAGTTATTACATTTTAAATCATTGAAAATGCACATACCCTATGACTTAGCAGTCACATTATTGGGCATTTATCTGAGAGAGAGAAAATCTTCTGTACACACACAAAAAAGATACACACACACACACACACACACACACACACGCTGTACTGTGATGTTAACAATCCATCTGAGTTAATTTGTAGTCTTATTAATCAGAATAGTAGCTTGTGATTACTTTGCAAATCGTGCTTGGTGCAATTGTAGTTTGGGTGAACTCTTATGGGGTGGTGCTAGGAACCAGCAGATTGGGACCATTGTCTTATGGTTAAATGGCCTACTTCCAAGCACTGGAGATTCTACTACCAAAGTCTCTGTCATGCATAGATCAGTTTCATGCTTTATAAACATTTGGAGTTGCTGTACACATCTGCTACTTGCATAATGGTATTTTCAGCCAAACCCTTTAATGTGGGAGAATGAGCATTGAAACTCAGCATAGACATCAGCCCCAAGCACATATTAAACACCTTCTCTGGACACTCTATTTTTAAAACTGAGGGTGTGAAATCTGGACCCAGGCTTTTCCTTCTGCACTAAGTTATATGTATGTGATACACAACAGTAAAACACTAGATCTAGAAAGTTCTTTTTAATGACGCAACACATTTTTTGAAGTGTTTTATTGAGACGTTTGCTGAATTTATACTTTTATTCATATTCAGACTTATATCTGCCTAACCCCATGACAAGCAGTTAATGTATGCAGCATGCAGTGATCACTTCCCTTATCATATTTATAATAAAAGTACCCTTTTTTGAATACCTGCTGTGTGCCAGGAAGTTGTGTTAGTGTTGGTGGTTTACATACATTCATAACAATCTCGCAGTAACCCTGAAAGACAGCTGTTGTACCGTTTTACAGAGGTTAAGAAATATGATGATAAAGACAGAGTTCATAAGTAACAGGACCAAAATGTGCTTTAAACCCAAGCAGATCCAATATTTAAGTTAAGGTGGTGATGACAATGTTAAGATTAATTTTCATAGTTTTAGATAAGGGCTGTTCTTTTTGCAAATGTTTGCTTACCATTATACCTAGTGGATAAGAGCCCAGGCTCCAGACCTAACTATCAGAGTTAAAATCTTATTTACAGAATTTATGTGCCGTATGATCTTGAGCAAGATACTGACTTCTTCGTGTTTCTATTTCCCCATTTTAAAATGGAGATCATAATATACTCACAGAAATGTAAGAGCCAAATGAATTAATATATGTAAAGATGGTTAGAACAGTCCGTGGCACATTGTAAGGACTTACTCTATATTAGCTATTATTATTGTCAAAGATTTTTTAAAATTTAGGTGGCATTACTGCAACATTTTTATTGTAGAGTGTTTACGAGGTTTCTGTGCCATTGGCTGCTGCTTGAAATTCTTCATTATTCAGTATTTTCCATTCTGTGTGAAATTCCCTGGAACTGGAAGGTCCCTGCCCTTAACTGGTTTGATTGGGTTCATCCCTGAACACCTCTAATCAGCGCCTTCAGATTGCTGTCCAGCCACCATCTCTCTGATTGCAGAAATGGCACACATTTAGAAGATGCTTGAAATGAAGGCTGTAGAGCCAAAAATTTATATTTTTGAAAATTTTATGGAGTACAAGCTACATAGCATCCTTTTATTGCAAAAATATGAGATCATTCTTATTTGCTTATTTATAATATGGATACCTGGGATAATTTAGTGTCAAGAGTTGATAAGAACTCAAGGTATTACAAAGTAGATTTAGAAGTATATTTGTGAGTCCTATTATTCTGTAAGAAAATGCTTTAAAACCTCATGATTCCTCTATGTTAGGCTATGTACAGTAGTTTGGAATTACATTAGTTGTAGAAACATCAACTTTGTTGATATGAGATACTTTTCTTCCAAGAGGAAGACTGAAAACAGCGTATGAGCAGTTAATTAGAATGAGCTGCTCTGTCTGTGACGTGCCCTGGTGTTCATTCACTAGAATTGACATGATTAATTCAGCATCTCACATGCAAAATGTAGGTACTCATTTGTGGCAAAGTCTAGTACACAAACCCTTCCTTCATTGATCTTTTAAGATCAAAATGTAACTTTCTAAAACTATGTTTTCAAACCATGACTGTATTCTGGGTTGGAGTTTTTCTTTGATCTTAAACGCACCTTTTTGTTTTTCTAACAGTGACATGAGAACATAAACGATGGTTGAGCTCCAGCTCTCTTCAGGGGGGATCAATTATACACAGTCTAGGTTTAATGCGACTGAAGTAAGAGAAGTATATGAAGTATATTTTATTTTATGTCAGGCCATTATTAGCAATATGTATGAGAGAAACTAGGATATTGGAAGTTACAAACCAGAATACTGTTTTATAGTTAAATTATACTTTATTTTAAAGAATAGAAACATACAAGTAATTTGGAGAAAATTGTTCACTGAATAGATTCCAGATACTTAGGTAAACAGTTGCCATAAACGGCCTTAGCATTTTCATCTCTGTTGTATAGTGCAAAACAAATATGCCGTAAGAGGTGTGTTTAATGGGGAAATCGCTATGAAAAAAGATAATTCTTAAGCAGAAGAACAATCCACAAAACTTACCCAGTAGGACCATCAGGAGATGTAGACGAAAATCACTTCCCTCTGCGCTCCCAGACCGCCTGAGGTGAGGCTTACATGAGAAAAGGAATGTGTATCTCATTAAAAATTGTAGTTTCAAACATGTTGTAAATCTTTCATTTCCCACTCAAGAATGTAGTCCTTCTGCAGCCTGACATAGAGACAGAGAAAGGAGGCAAGGTTTTTTTCTTCTTTTTCTTAAGTTAATTAAGAGTCTGCGGTAGCTCTGAAGCATTTTTATTCTTACAAAGAAAGAAAATGATGGCAAGTGTGTTTTAAAATGTAATAGATGCTTCTTCAAAGAAATGAACATGGTACAGTTGAGGATAGTATCACCACAAAATGAAAACTTTAACTATTGCGTTTGAAACTAACATAGTCAGATGAGCATGGCTGGAAAATGTGAATTTAAATAAATATTCTCTTAGTACCTACAGCCTTTGTGGAAATTCTGAATATAGTAATTGAGTAATTTAAAGTGTATTTCTATTCCGTTTAACTCCAAGTTGGATAAATGTGAAATGGAGATGTGTGAGGAAATGGACGGGTAGTTTTACTTAGGACTTAGTAGATGAAAGTCATCAGTAATAAATCACCTTATAACAGCAGAATACTGTGACACAACTGCTATAAAATACTGTGTAATAACTTCAGGAAATTATGGTTTGTCTTTCTGAAGATAGTTGATTGCTCTATCTGGTAATTACTGCTCATTTTAAGGTTGTCCAGCAAATGAATAAATTCACAAAGGACTGAAGGGTCCTGAAAAGAGCAATCAGTGGATTTATCCACTTTTTCTCAATTCCTCTAGGGTATCTGTAGTCTTGCCAATTAGGCCTGCAAAGGAAAGAAACACATGTGTGGTCCAATGGGAGGAGTCAGAAGTCACTAATGATGCAAAAAGCACATTCCAAGCTTTGTCAGTGCCATATAAGTTCGTAGTTATACTACAATGCAATTAGAACATGTGTTTTTTAAAAGTCCAAAATAATGAATGAACTCTCCGGCATCAGACTGCAAAACTCTTCATTATCTTTTTGCCACTAGATAAATATGGAAATTGAAAACCTAAGTGTTCAGAAACTTCTGTAGTAATTTACCAGGATAATTTTGTTTATTGATTCTAATTATTAAATGTTGGGGGCTGTATTTTGTGTGTCTGTTTCTTAAAAATGTCATTTTTATAGTAACTTAGGTTTTTTTGTTTATTTGTTTAACAAAGTATTGATTCTGGAACAAACTGGAAGAAAAAAACTGGCGATTCACCATAGATAGCTGAGAAACCAAAGTCTGGATTCCAGCTAAATGGGAGCAGACTAAATAGAGGACAGCCGGCAAACTACAGCCCATGAGCAAGACCCGGTCCACCGCCTAATGAATCTGACTTTACAGATGAATGTTTGTGACTGATTTGACAACAGGGAACACTCACTTTGAACCCCAACTAAGCAAGATGTTATCACCTTTCCCTTCAAGAAAAGTTTTTGTTCTTCTCATTAGTAAATTTGCATTATGACAAAATCATAGTCAGTTTTTTCATATTCTAAATTTTAACAACACAAATCGTGGGGTTTTTTTCTCCTTGTTATAGATGTACATACATGACATCCTCAGTTGTTCCTCATGACCCACAAAGCCCTAAATATTTGCTGTCTGGCCCTTTATGGAAAGAAAGTGTCAACTTCTAGGATAGAAAAAATACTTTCCAACTCTTAACAGTTCTTACAAATACAAAAATAAGTGTATTTCCCAATCTTACACAATAAACGTTTTATGTATATACATAGTAATATCATTCAAATGTTTACAGATACTATTCTAAGATAATCCAAATTAAAGTCTTCTAGAATTATAGCTTTTTTAATTAGATATTTTACTCATGTGTTTATGCACACTTTTTTTTTTTTGAGACAGAGTTTTGCTCTTGTTGCCCAGGCTGGAGGGCAATGGCATGATCTAGGCTCACTGCAACCTCCACCTCTCGGGTTCAAGCGATTCTCTTGTCTCAGCCTCTCAAGCAGTTGGAATTACAGGTGCATGCCACCATGCCCGGCTAATATTTGTGTTTTTAGTAGAGTCGGAGTTTCATCATATTGGTCAGGCTGGTCTCGAACTCCTGACCTCAGGTGATCCGCCCGTTTTGGCCTCCCAACGTGCTGGGATTGCAGGTGTGAGCCACCGCGCCTGGCCTATGCATACATTTTTATCACAAAATAATACAATTGTCCCTGAACATCCACAGTGGACTGGTTCCAGGACACCTGGAGGCACCAAATCCTGGGATGCTCAAGTCCCTGATAGAGAAAATGGTGTCGTGTTTGCATTTAACCCATGCACATCCTCCTTATACTTTAAATCATCTCTCGATTACTTATAATACCTAATACAATGTAAATGCTGTGTAAATAGTTGTTATACCGTGTCGTTTAGGAAATGACAAGGAAAAACGTCTGCACATGTTCAGTACAGATGCAATATTTTTCCCTCTGAATATTTTCTATCCACAGTTGGTTAAATCCATGGATGTGGAGCCCACAGGCACAGAGGGCTGACTGTACATGCAAATTGTCTTTTAAAAAATAGAGAAGAATATAAAATGAAAGCTAATAGAGATTCCCTCAATCCCTTTTGAAACCAAATCCAACTCTCCAGAGAGACCTTCTAATAATTTCTCTTTTAAATTCTGCTGGTGTTCCCTACCATAATTATAAATAACACACTGCTTCAGTTTATCAGCTGTAGGTACTAATTGTTGATTCTCTTCTACATAAGAGGAGAGATTTAGCTTACCTGAAAGTCCCTCTTCTTAAATTAAGGAAAGCTATTTTAGTTATTCTGTTAATAGTATAGTACCTTTAAATAATGTACATAAATGGTTCCTTTTTTTGACAATTTTAAACATCACTTGAAGCTTCAATTTAAGGGACCTATTCTCTACACAGATACGTAGAGTATCTTTACATAGGCAGGACTGATAACATTTGCATTCAGATCCATAAACTTTTACATCTTTGTTGTGTCTTTAAGCCATCTTACCATTTTAAAATGAATTATGTCATCTTCACTTTTTCTCCATATATCTGATACAGTAATTGCTTCAAGGATAGGGTTACAATTCAAGTTCGTCCAGCGAGACAATCTCAGGACTTAACGTTTTGACTATTGGAGAAGAGACGCTTTCCAGTTGTCACAGATCTGGCCTTCCAGAACCTGTATTAGATATTTATTGGACCATCTGGATCCAGTCTCCGTTTCTCTTACTGTTTGTTTCATATTATCTTTTTGCCTTTTTATTTTGTATTTGGTGAAATTTCCTGTGCTGCTTTTCTATTTATTTTTATTTTTCCAGCTGACTAGTGTGGAATTCAGCTTCATGGGTAGTTACCTGACAACCTTATTTTCGTTTCCAAGAATCGTTTCTTAGTCTCTGATGACTCCTTCCTCATTGCAACCTCTATTTTATGGTAATGTGTGTTCTCACATCGCTTAAGAAATTAGAATTGTTTAAG
Organism: Cacajao melanocephalus; assembly: GCA_963573385.1. Classification (NCBI taxonomy): domain Eukaryota; kingdom Metazoa; phylum Chordata; class Mammalia; order Primates; family Pitheciidae; genus Cacajao; species Cacajao melanocephalus. The sequence continues at coordinate 19,778 of CAUYLG010024587.1, read as the reverse complement.
GTTCTTCATTTCTCACTTGTTTTTGTTTCCAGCAGACGCCGTGGTTTTCACTGCAGTGTTGTTTCCCTTTCGTAAGCTTAGCTTTCCACAAACGTCCAATGTCCTTAGAGTTGGATAGTGGGGGTCTCTCCCGGGATTCCCACTCCAGGTCATGGAGCATCAAGATAGCTCAGGGTTCAAGGTTTGCCGTGCTGGAGTAGAGGCCATGTGGGGGAAGGGAAGGGAAGATGACCCTTTACACAAAGAGAAGGCTCTTTTGAAGCATCCACAAGTCAGAGGGGCATTGCTGAGACAGTGGGAGCAAAGAAATCTCTCACTCTGATGCCACCTAGACCATTGGTCCCCAACCTTTTTGGCATCAGAGACCAGTTTCATGAAAGACAATTTTTCCATGACTGTGATGAGGGATGATTTCAGGATGAAAGTATTTCACCTCAGATCATCGGGCATTAGAGTCTCATTAAGGAGAATACCACCTAGGTCCCTTGCACGCACAGTTCACAAGAGGGCTCACGCTCCTGTGAGAATCTAATACCACAGCTGATCTAACAGGAGGCGGTGTTTAGGTGGGAATGCTCTGTTGTTCACCGCTCACCTCCTGCTGTATGTACTGGTCCACCACCCAGGGAGTGGAGGACCCCTGACCTAGAAAAGGGCCTCCATTTTGATGCACTTCAAATGGGGGACGATGTGGGAGAAGATGTGGGTGTTTATGCTTCATGTACATCTTCCATTGGGCCAAGCTGTAGTGACAGCCAGACAGGCTGAGCTTCTAGATAGACTCTCTGCTCTCAACAGAATGACATGTTCAGGCACAATGAAATAGCTGGGCTGCACAGAGCGTCTTTACGTACTCCCAGCATAGGGGCATTGATTACTTTAGATAGGCTGATCCACACTATGGAGAGGCTCGATTTACTCATCCCGTAATGCAAAATGACACTTCTCAACACACAAGAAAACCAGACCACTCCAGTATACTTCAGCACCCTTGGAGTCCTGCGGCCACACTGCCCTGGCCTTCTTGCTGGGGAGGAGGCCACACTGAGGTCATCAGGATCCCTCAGCGGACCGGCTTTCATAGACTTTATTCTTACGAAATACTTTGAAACATTTCCCTAACTTTCAACTTGGTGGGGATTTCCCATGCTCATTCCAGCCGAAGCGCATTTATGCGTTCAGAGACCGTGGCAAGTCGCGTCCATTTGGAGATACCAGCAGTGACAGATGAAAGGTCAGTAAGTTCCCAAGATTCCAAAGTTCCAACAGCTTAACAGCTCCAAAGATTTATGGGCAGCTATCATGTTCACTTAATTTTCTGGAAATTAATCTAACAATTTATCCTGGCAGGCATTGTTAACGTTTGTCGTTATTTTGACCCCAGTAAGGCATTTGGTAGTAATTTTATATACCTTATTCTCAGTCTGCAGTCAAGCCTACCTCAGCAGAATGCTAAGTTTTCCCAGAACCTGTTTTAGTCATTGACGTAATGGTGCCACCAAATACTATATTAAGAAGAACAAAATGGCTAATTGTATTACCAAAGAAATGTGTAGATAAATACACAAATGCATTAATATAATACTAATAACAATGTTTAAAATGTTAGATGAAAAATATTGGCTATGAAGCCCTTCACAACTGGCCTGATGAAGGTCCTGAGATCATTCTGACACGCCGGAGAGCAAGAATCTGTAATAGAGATGACTAACTTTTATAAATAAAATATCACCGATCCCAATGTACTCAGTTAAAACTTTTTATTAAAATCAACACTAAAAAGGAATAATACCTTTAAAACAATACATATGCTATCTAAAATGAAGTTGAAGAGAAGCTGAATAGGCCGTTCATTGCATTTACTGTTCTCCTTCTTACCCCATGTTTTAAAAGATAAGATTTTTAGTTGAAGTCCCAAGTAGTTACAGTATAGACACTATGCATAATTAAATGACCCTTGGTTTGAAAACGCATGGACAGGCTGGGCACGGTGACTCACGCCTATAATCCCAGCACTTTGGGAGGTAAAGGTGGGTGGACCACCTGAGGTCAGGAGCTCGAGACCAGCCTGGTCAACATGGTGAAACCCCGTCTCTACTAAAAATACAAAAGTTAGCTGGGTGTGGTGGCGTGCACCTGTAGTCCCAGCTACTAAGGAGGCTGAGGCATGGGAATTGCTGGAACTCAGGAGGCAGAGGTTGCAGTGAGCCAAGATCATTCCACTGCACTCCAGCCTGGGTGACAGAATGAGACTCTGTCTCACAAAAAAAAAAAGAAAGAAAAAGAGAAAGAAAATGCATGGATAAATGTGCAGCGCACCAAAAACGTATTTTGTGCTTCTCACTTAATATGTGAAATCTGACACACTCATGATACTCATTTCTCATGTTCTTTCACATCTCTAGCAGCCGTCCAGATTCCAAAATATCCTGTATATTATCATTTATATGATGCCTTAAAATCTCTATAATCATTTAAAATTTTTCTTGTAAATCCACTTATTTTTGTGCACTATTTATGACACTAATTAGACCAAACAACATACTATGGCTTATTATTTTAAATTATGCATGCTTGTTGTCTTCTGGGATTGAATGACTTACTTTCATGACATTAAAATTGTTATAATCTAGGTTTGAAAGGAAAGGGAATGCTCTAATGATTATTTTCATTTTTTTTTGACAGACTGTCAAATCATCAGGAGCCGGCATGATGACTGTTAAGTATATAGCAATTGAGTATCATATGAATGCTTTCGTTTTAAACATGTAATTCGTTTGGTTATATTTTGAAATTTATCTAGACAATAAAATAAAAAATAAAATCAAGGCAATTTCCTGCATTTATGAGACTCTTTAAATTAAATGAATATATTTATTTTGTAATATACAATCAAATAAAATTTAGAAACGATATATTTATGATGCGATATGATCTTAAATTCCATGAGAGTTATGTGATAATATTATAGAAATTATATCTTCTTCAATGAGCATTTAAAATCAATGAATATTTTCATTTATTTTGTATTTTTGCTTGGTTGTTAAAAGATCATTTAGGTATCATGCTTACTTGTTTATTTATTTTCAACTTTTGTTTTAGATCCGGGGTGTCATATATGCATGGCTGTTACGTGGGTATATTGTGTGATGCTGAGGTTCGTCGTGCAGATGATTCCATCACCCACATGTTGAACCTCATATCCAAAAGTTAGTTTTTCTGCCCTTCCCCCTCCCTTCCCGTCTGTTAGTCCACACTGTCTATTGTTACCCTCTTTATTTCCATGAGTACTCAATGTTTAGCTTTCACTTATAAATGAGAATATTTATAAGTGAAATGTATTTGGTTTTCTTTCCCTGCATTAATTCCCTAGGATAATGGCCTCCAGCTGCATCCATGTTGCTGCAAGGACAGTCTCATTCTCTTTTATGGCTGTGTCGTATTCCATGGTGTATATGTGCCACATTTTCTTTTTTAAATCCACTGTTGATTGGCAGCGACATTGATTCCATCTCTTTGCTGTAAATAGTGACTCAATTAACATGCAATGTGGCTTTCTGGTAGAATAATTTATTTTCCCTTGGGTATATACCCAGTTAATGGTAGTTCTAGGTAGAATAGCAGATCTGTTTTAAGTTCTTTGAGAACTCTCCAAATTGCTTTTCACAGTAACTGCACTAGGTTAAATTTCGACCAACTGTTTGTAGGTGTTCCCCTTTCTCTGCAGCTTGCCCAGAATCTGTAGTTTTTTTTAACATTTTTTTTTAGAATACTTTAAGTTGTGGAATACATGTGCAGGACGTGCAGGTTTGTTACACAGGTATACATGTGCCATGGTGGTTTGCTGCACCCATCAACCTGTTACCTACATTAGATATTTCTCCTAATGCTATCCCTCCCCTAAGACCCCACCCCATGACAGGCTCTGGTGTTTGATGTTCCCCTCCCTGTGTCCATGTGTTCTCATTGTTCAACTCCCACTTATGAGTGAGAACATGCAGTGTTTGGTTTTCTGTTGTGTCAGTTTGCTGAGAATGATGATTTCCAGCTTCATCCATGTCCCTGCAAAGGACATGAACTCATGCTTTTTATGGCTGCATAATATTCCGTGGTATTTATGTGCTACATTTTCTTTATCCAGTCTATCACTGATGGGCATTAGGGTTGGTTCCAATTCTTTGTTATTGTGAACAGTGCTGCAATAAACATACGTGTGAATGTGTCTATATAGGAGAATGATTTATATTCCTTTGGGTAGATACCCAGTAATGGAATTGCTGGGTCAAATGGTATTTCTGCTTCTAGATCCTTGAGGAATCCCCACACTGTCTTCCACAATGGTTGAACTAATTTTCACTCCCACCAACAGTGTAAAAGCGTTCCTATTTCTCCATAGCCTCCCCTTTCCCCAGGTGCGCTGTCCCAGGGAGATGGGAATTTTATCTATAAGCCCCTGACTGGGTTTGCTGCATCCTCTCAGAGATGCCCTGGCTGAGAGGAGGAATCTCGAGATGTTTTTACCCTTTTAGTAATAACTGTTGTGACTGTTGGAAGTTGGTGTCTCACTGTGGTTCTGATTTGCATTTCTCTGATGATTAGTGATGCTGAGCATTTTTTCATGTTTGTTGGTCACTTGTATGTCTTCTTTGAGAAGTATTCATTCATGTCCTTTGCCTACTTTTTAATTGGATTGTTTTTTTACTTGTTGAATTGAGTGATGGACAATTTAAAAACATTTAAGAGGTAGCACATTTGTCTCCAAAGAAAGAAAACTATTCATTAGATCTCATTTAATTTGAAATTAAGGAGATGCCCAGTGATATTTCTTACATAATTTTACCTTGTAAATCAGTATTTCAATTACATTTTTAAAGTCTAAGTTGTGACTTTCTATAACATTTATGAACAAAACAAGATTTTTCAAATAGTGAAATATACATACAGTTTATTTTCATACCATGAAGAAAAATATATTAGGATAAGTTGGAATGAAAATACTGTAAATTACTAACTTATTTGTTCACAGGTCACTTATTATTAATATAGTCGGGCCTTTATGAGGAACAAAGCTTTCAGTCAATCGACATGCAGAAGACATTATACTAATGAAGACTTGCATGGGAAATTAGGCATGCTTACCAAATTAAGAGACTGCATCACATAGTAGGGAAAAAGGTTGTTGAAGATCAAGCAACACATTACTGAAAGAGTTGGCCTTTTCAAAAGCAGACTGTAATTTTCCATATTTAGAGCCTATGTCACTCTGCTCCTATGTATTTGGAGGTAGGCCTACTAGTAGGCAGACAACAGAAACTCACCCTGACCAACTTAAGCAAAGAATAATAAAGTGTAAGCATTGGCAAGGTGATGGAAGCAAGGTGAATCCTGAAAACTCAGGCTCCGAAGCAGGCAAGAACCAAAGGTGTTGCAAACTCAGCCAAGATGAAGCCATTTGAAAATTGTGGTTACAGTGGTTCCGTAGGATGCTTGAAATTCTTGCCAGCGAATGCAAGACTCCAGGATTACTCCTGAGATTTGTAAAAAATTAGCTTTATTGCTGTCTAATTTACACAGACTAACATACACAATTTTAATGTATAGTTTGATAACTTTTGATAAGCATGTGCACCTCTGTAACTACCATCAGGGTAAAGACACAAAACATTTTCTTCCCCCAGAATATTCCCTTTAGAATCCCCAGTCTCCCACTCCTGGCAATACTGATCTAGTTCTATCACTTCAGATTAACTTTGCCTGTTTGGAATGCCTTACGAATAGAAAGATATACTTATATAGTCTTTGTGTTTAGCTATTTTAACTTAGTATTACATTTTGAGATTGACCCATGTTGTTGAGTATATTGGTTGGTTGGTCTTTGGTGCTGAATAGTATTCAATCATATAAATATTGCATAATTTGTTTATACATCCATCAGTTGATGGACATTTGGATTGGTTTCCATTTTCAGGCTATTAAAGAATAATGCTGCTGTCAACATTCTGGTACAGACCTTTGTATGGACATATATATTTTTTTCTCTGAGGTAAATATGTAAAAGTTGAATTGCTGTACAATGTTGTAATTGTATGTTTAACTTTATAGGAAACTAACAAGCAGTTTTCAGGCATTTCAGTTTCACTTGCGGTGCATGAAAGTCCAGGTGCTCCACAGTCTCACCCATATTTCATATTGTGACAGTTTTTAAGTTTATCCTTTCTAGTGGGTAAGTAGTATGTCATTTTATTATAATTGTTATTTTACTGGTAACATGATATTGAGCATATTTTCATGTGTTTATTGATCTATATCTTCTCTTTCGTTGTGTCTGTTTTAGGACCTTTGACAGTTTTGTAGTTGAGTTGTTTATGTCACTATTGAGTTGTAAAAATTCTCTCTATATTCCGGACATTAGTACTTTGTCTGATACATATTGGCAGATATTTTTCAGTCTGGCTGGATTTTTCATTTTCTTCATGGTATTTTTTTGAAGAGCAGAATTAATTTAAAGTCTATTTCATCATTTAAAAAGTGTTTCATGCTTTTAAAGTATTCTCTAAGAAATCTTTGCCTATATCAAGGTCAAAAACCTTTTTCGTCTATGTTTCCTTTTTAAAGCTTTCTTGTTTTAGCATTTACATTGAATTCTATGATCCATTTTAAATTAATTACTGTGTTAGTGTAAGGAAGTATGCTACTTTGTTCAGGGTTCATTTTTGTTTATATGCATACAGATGTCTAACTTCTCTATCACTGTTTTTTGAAAATAGTCTATTTTTCCCTTATTAAATTACTTTGGTGCTTTTATAAAAAAAAAATCAATTGCCCATATGTGTGGGCACACTTTGGACTCTGGTGTATTTAATTGATCCTATGCAACGTTAACCATCTTGTTTACTGTAGCCCTATGATAAATTTTGAAGTCAAGTAGATTAAATCTTCCAACTTTGTAGTTATTTCTTTTTTTTTAGAATTGCTGAATTTTCTAGGTCATTTGATTTCATATAACATTTAGAATCAATTTGCCAATTTTTAAAAAGTCAGTTGGAATTTTGATTGAAATTGCATTGAATGTATAGATTTTTGGAGAACAGACATTATGTCAATATTGAATCTCTCCAGTCTGTTGTCCTGCAGATAGTAGCCCATTCAGCAGTCTTAGATTCTGATCTGCACTTTTCATCCCAATGAGACCATCGTTCTCTGCTTGGACTTCAACTCCTTGTGTTTGGGTTAGGAAATTGTTCTAGACTGAGAGTGGGTGGCCATGCATCTCATCTCCTAGAGGTCCCTTTTCTCAGAGATAACATAAAGCATGTGATCCTATTGTCCAATGCCAGAAAACCACCTCTCCATATATGTTTTTAGAGTTTAGTTTTAGAGTTGCTTACAGAGATTTACTCCAGCATGGTTGGAGGCAGAAATGCACTTCCTGGATCTTGGGTCATACTGCCCTTCTTCTCAGGAGATTTTCAAAGCTTATTGCCATTACTAATACCATATTAACTGTTCTTTCATCTTTGAGCTTCGGTCTCTGCATCTTAAAAATGTGGAAAATAGAAGTCTCTATTATATAAGGTTGTTGTAAGAATTAAATAAGATAATTTAGAACATAGTCTGCAACATAATCAGAAGTATATGTGTATTAACTCTCTGATTATATTTAAATCACCACATTAGTGTTCAAAAGTGTAAAACAGAAACACGCACTGGCAGAGCCTAGTTGATGTGCTCTGCTGATTCCCTTGATACCAAGGAGTGTCTAGTTCTTTCAACCCCATAATTAGAGATTCTTTGAAAACAAGAAGAGTTTGAGACAGATACCAGAAAACATAAATGCCCTTTAGTACATTGAAGAAGGAGTTTGCAAATAGAATCACGGAAAGGTGAAAACAATGAAGATCCCTTTGAAGATTCTATTCAGCATTGTTTATCACTGCATCATAAGAAAATCATAAAACATATACCCTATGTAGTAAATATAAAATAAACAAATGCTCAAAGCCATTTTCCCAGAATCTACCAACATAGTTTTTATATGTGTCTTGAATTCCTTTATATATTACCTCTGAAAAGAATAAAAATATGTTTGTATTCTTTTCCCAGATGGATATCTTTTATTATTTTATTATACATATAAATACATTTCTATATATTTCTATATATTTTTAAAATATATATTTATATATATAATACATTTCTATATTTATTATATATAAAATATAATATATAATACATTTTAAAAAATATATAGAAAGAATACCCCAAGAATTGTGTGGCTTCAGAAATGTCATGCTATGTTATTCCTCTCCTTTTGATTTGTGCTCCAATTATGCATAGGTGTCTGAGGGCAAGGGTTGAATGAGGAGAAGAGGAAACAATGAAGAAGAAAATAATGAACTTAGCTTTAAAGGTCTCGGACCCTTTGACTGTAAGTATTAGTGATGCATTTACCATTCTCTCTCAACTTAAGGTAGGCCACTTGTGCTGAGTAATCTTAGCAATGGAATTTTCCCTGAGTTTACAGGGCTGGCAGCAAAACCCAGGATGAATCTCATTGAATAACCTCCCTCTGGGAGATAGTTGTCAAATGGGACTGCCCAAGATCCCTTCCTCTTGCATCTTATTAACTAAGCCCCAGTCGTATGATATCCTTTGTCCATGAAACACCTGTACTTCACGGAAACTGACTGCTGCCTCAACCCTCCCCTCCACCGCTGGAAACGTAAAACAATTTTGGCCAGTGCAAATTGTAGCGACATTTTCTGTGGACTTTTCCAATAGAAGTTGGATTGTCTTTTCAAGAAGCATACTGGAAGAAACTATCTTGCTTTCTATTGAGTGTAATTAGGGAGGCATGGCTCTCCTGCTAACAACTGGCCTCCATCTTATTACCAGAAACAGAGCTTTAGATGAAAGCTAAAGCCAGTTTTGGATTGAAGCAATACTGTAGAAGACAGAGATGGAAGAAGTCTGTCTTCGGTAATATTGCGCCACTTGATCAAGTTTTTGTAGACATCTTCCAAGCCAGTGATATGTCTTCATTACTTAAGACAGTTTGAGTTTTATTTATCATTATATGCAACAGATTCCGGAACAATGCACTCACATGGAATGACAGCTTTTATTCACTTTCTATCTGAAAACATTTCTCAGCAGATAATTCCCATTTCCTTTTTCTCATTATTTTGAAGAAAAAAACCTGTAATTTCAAATCATAGCTCATTGTCTATTCAAGTTCAAGTTCAACCATTTTCTCACCAGATACTGTAATCTCAGTTCTTTCAAAGAGATCCCACATCTATTACCAAATTTTAATTTGATTTTTTTACCTTGTTTTTGATATTTTTATAGCAAATGGTCATTTCTTCTCTCCCCATCTCATTATTCATGGACCTTCCATTTCATTCTCCTCAGTTAGCAATGTTTCAATCTAAAATATCGAATACCTAAGAAGGAACCAGATAGATTACTAAGCGTACCATTTATCTTAAAAGAATAAGGGACTTAAGGGCCAGTGAAAATAAATGTATATAATGGAGGTGGTTAATATTAAAAGATGAGAATGTAAGAGCCTCTGTTAAATAGAAAATAAAAGCAACCACGTTATAGCTATTGCTGGCTACATTACAAGTAGTACAGCTACTCATGAAATAAAATGTGTTCATTTACAAATGGATTCTAATTTCCCAAGCCTTCTGCGATCACTTTTTAATTATTAGTTTCTCAATATCTAAAATTTGAGTGTATTATTGGAATATAAAATTTAATCTCTGTGTTTTTGTTAGAAATAGTTCATGAGAAGTTTTGATAGAAGAGTGGAACTGAAACTTTGGACCAAAGACAAAGGGAAAAACTATGAGAAATTCACATGAAACAGTTACTAGCAGTGACTTTCCTAATGCAGTGGTCTGTGGGTGCACTGGGGTCTGTGAGCGTTTTCCAAGTTCTGGGAACTGATCACTTATTGATGTCATAATAGCTTATCCTTATACCTCTATTGTGAATACTTCATTTGTGGTATTTAGTAAAAAACAGTTTAACATTATATTTCATTGAAGGTAATTTTATTCTTCATCAAAGCTATCTCCATTCATATAATTCAGAGCTTTTCTTTACTCATTGGACTCAAGGATAGGTAGAAAATGTGATCTGTAATTTGATAGCTCCAATAAAATATAACGCTAGTGAGAAAAAGGTAAAGGTCCTCGCCTGTAGAGGCAGCTGATGCCCACTAAGTAAACAGTAAGCTGGAAAGAAACCGGGGCTGATGCTGTAGCATGCTGTGTGTCTATGTGTTTGCATGTGTGGATTTTGTGTAACAAGCCAGAAAAAGGAACCATTTTATAAATACATAAGAAAGGCTAAAATACCTTAGGAAACAAAAGAAAATGTTTGCTTTTTATGTGTCTGTATCTTATAACTTTATCTCATTAGCAGAGAGTAATGGGAAAATATTAAATGATAGAATATATTCACAAATTTTTAAGCTAGACGTCACATATGGCATTGGACATTTGTGTGATGATAACAAAGAGGTCTTTATTACAGATGGAAAGAAAAGCTGAAACTTAATGGAAAAATGCACAGAATACTTTTCCACTCATATAGATGGATTTGTGTTAAGCAGTTTCTCCATGCTTGGTCCCTACGCACTACATTGTATGCATTTTAGAGCAGATGGTCAAAATGGAAGAAGGCCCAAAGAACCAACAGAATTGCCCTGAAGAGTGGAAATACATGAAATGCATGTGCATCTCGCTTGCAGTGCTCTGTCGGATGCAGCTTCAGAGGAATGTAAGTGTAATGAGACACTCCCTGGCCAAAAACATCTAAACATCTCTTCCAGAATGGCATTGCTTTTGTTCCCTCATTGTTCTCGCTTCCTTCAGTTTCTATATTTTGCAATTAAAATAAAGTGGTTAGCCATTACAGATAGGAATTTATTTTAATAATAATAAAGAACATTAGTATAAAATCTCACAATGCGTCATGGGCTTGCAGATAATAAAAAGAACAGTACTTTTTCAATCAAGTTAAAATACTTCTTTATTAGGGATGAGAACAGCACTCACTGGGCTAAGATGGGGAGGTGTAGGGGAGGGGAGGAGTGGGACAGCAGGGGCGGGGCGGATGGGGACGGATAACACCAGGAGAAATGCCTGATGTAGGCGATGGGGGAGGGGGGAGATGTGGTGTGTATGTACTTATGCAACAATCTTGCAGGATGCAGGATGTGCGCATGTACCCCAAAGCCCAAAGTACAATTTAAAAAAAATGCTTAGGATAAGATGGCCTTTTCTGTGCATGTTTATGCACCCAATCATAATTGACCTTATATTTATTGCTAGTAGTAGAACTTGATGCATACTTGTAAGCAGATCTTAAGGCTGATGAGGATTTGCAAAAGAATGCATCGTCTTTGAAAGGGACAGAAGAATTGACCTCAGGACACCGACTGAAAAATATTTCACAAAACCAAACAGGAGCCCAAAAAGTGAATGAAGTGTGGAGCCTGAGTAATTTGAAAAATGGGAAGAAAAGCGAGGTGAACAGAGGGGAGGGCTGATGACAGTGCCTGTTCACAGAAACAAATTACAATCAATCGTCAGGCACCTGTGTGATTATAAAATGAGGAGGTAAATATTCCTGTGAGGCTTGTGGAGATATCCGCTTACTTCAGAATCACACCATACTTTAAATCTGCTAACATTTGTCATGTGCTGATCCCCACAGCAACGAATATCCCATTAGGCAAAATTTGGAAATACAAAAGGCCTACATGATGAATTTCTCAAGGGCAAGAACGGCGTCATTCACAATTGAATATTCAGTTCTCAACACAGTGTGTGGCACACAGGGTACATCAATACATATTTAATGAACAAATATGTTAATAAAAAGAAATTTTAATGTAATTGAAATTATAATGACATTTAAAATTAATATCTAGACATTATCTCAATTTCTGTTTTTTCTGAATTTTAGCTAATGAATTCCACCATTGATTTATCTTACTTTGAAGCTACTTATTAAATATAGGCACAACATTAAGTAGTTTTACAGTAAACATAATTATATTTTAATAATTATCAAGCTGTATCTTTTCTTCTAACACTGAATATTGTAGCAGAAAGGGCTTGACTTTGCATTTACATCTCTGGGTGTGAATTTCAGATCCACTATTTACTGTGTGAAGTTGGGCATGTTATCTAACTTGTCTGAGTCTTGAAATGGTTATAAAATAACCTAAAATTAATATTGTTCAATTGAATGAGATTGTGTGTGAAGTGATATATAAATATCAATTTATTTTTTCTTCCCTTCTGAATTTTGAGGAGATTGACTGGTAGGCAGGAATTGGCCTCATAATATTCTAAACAGGAATTTGTTTTGATTCTGTTGGAAATCAGTATATTTCTCTACTCCTCCTCTGAGTAAGGAGAACAAAAAATATGTTCTCCTTTACTCAATTCATCTCCTTTGGTCAAAATGCTATTCCTGCGTTTTTTTTTTTTTTTTTTTCCTTTTTAGAATTCCAATGCCTACTAATTTGCTGAAAGTTATGTATCTAATTGAATAGTTTTTTGAGTTTATATTCCTGTGGAGAGGTATTTAAACAGTTTCCTGGAAGTAAAAAGAAAAAGTTTTTACAACTAAATTTTATAATTTTTCCTTGTCATTACCTATTTGCCTTTCAATGCCCAACTCATTGTCACAAAGAAGGCTCCATCTCTCCCTTCAAACCCTCTTTGTTTCCTGGACTCTTCGAGTTCCTATTCAGCTTGCATTCTACCATATGCAGTAATAATTTTATTTAATTAACATTTATTAAAGGCCAATAATGAGTCAGAATAAAAATATACATCAATTTGACAAATGAGACACAAATATAACTATAATACAATGAGGTATTTATAATGAATATGCATTTATTCTAGCTACATTTTTTTAATTTAAACATCTTTACTACATTTACAGATCATTGGGAAAAATCTTTGCTATTTACAATCTTCCCATTATATTTGGTAATGAGAAAACCCCAGAAACTAAATTTAGATGCTTTGAACAATACTACCTAGAAGAAATCTAACATTGTAATGATTAACATTCTTCTGAATGAGATTTGTGTGCAGTCTGGTAGTTATATAGAATTGAAATCAAAATTTTCACAAATAGTCTTAGAACAAAATCTTGCCAAGGTCAAAACTAAAATGCTCAATAGCACATCAGCTGATTATAAACCATATGTTACTCTTTTCAGATGTCATTAATTAGTTTGCTACTCATCCTCTCTGTTCATATAAAATAAAATTTCCAGTTCAGAATGGAACCAGCATCATTTCCCATGGACTGTATTATAGCAGAGTCCCTCTGATTAGTCCTAAGAACTTTGAAAAACGCTCAAAGTTCTATCAATGACTTAGATGTCAACCTCCTCCCCATTTCAGTCTGGATCTCAATAAAGAGAAATGCAATATATTTAATGTACATTGTGAAGTTGGTCTTCTTGTGTGTTATCATTTCTTTATACCTGTGCTTTTAGCGAACACACAATATGTCTCTCTCTTGTGCATTACCCTCAATTTCATAATGAACATATAGTAACTATTAGGGGATATTGACAGTGAAGAATCCAGTAATTCTTTGGTCACGCCCATCTGATATTTATTTTGTGGAAGGATAAGTACAATACTGATTTTCAGAAGGAGACTTTTTATTTTATTTCACTTTATACTGTCATATTTTGTTATGTACGAATTGCTTTAATGCACTAGCAATCAACCCCGGGCAGAGTTTGTGAAATTTCTACTACGCTAGTTACCCTATTACAATTGGCTAAGAGATTAAGCAAGCTTCTGCATTGTGAAACATGGTGACAGAAGTATTTAACAAGTGGAAACTACGGCATAGGGATTCTTCAATTGCCTTGCAAAGTGGTGCACTGGTGAAATCTTACCAGCATTAACATCTGCCATAAGAAATTAAACCTGTCTCTTCCTGTGGTAACTGGAAGAGAAATGATCTAAACTTGAACACCTAATTGCATCTCTTGCTCAGGAAGGGTCTGAGCCAGAAACTCAGGTAGGGAAATCCCTCACTAGGATCTCATTTTGTCGTTGGCGTTGCCTTCCATTTTTGGCGGTGAATCCTGGACAGGGAGTAGAATCCTGAGAGGAGACAGCCAGGCTTCCTTCTGCACCTCACAAGGGCCTTCCAGATGTTTGCTTTTGCCATTCCGATTGAATGGCTAAACACCTATCATACCTACATGTTCTAAAGTAAAATACAAAATGGATTTTGGTGCTCTTGGTGACTTAAACGACCTGCCCGATTGCGCCCATCTATTAGTGCGGATAACAGAGAATTGACTGAGTATCTATTCCATGCAGGAGCAATCGAATGAGACTCTTCATCTGCAAGAGTGACTGTTGGAATTACTGAATGTGTTCAAAACCCACCCTGAATCCTTACTGAAAGTGGATAGAAAATAAGTAACTCCTTGAGGTATTTAATGGTTGGGGAAAGGGAAATTAAATACTATAATCATTTGAAATGAAAATTATTTTAAGAAACAATCTGTGGGATACTCAAACTCTAAAAGCCAGAGGCTTGCATTATTAAGCAAACATATGGTGGAATTTTCTAAACAACTGCCGTCCAGCCACCACACAAAACCTTACCTCCTAAATATTTATGAAACATTTTCGAAGGGGGCATGATAGATATAATCTACACAAACACACACACACACACACACACGAATGTGCGCACACGCATGTTCTTACAAGATACTCTTCCCTAGAAAACACCCATAACAGCATATGCTCGAAAGGCCGTCTTTTTACCTGGGGCTATAAACTGAGCTTCCGTAAACCAGTAAGGCAGAGCAATCCCATACTTCTTGGGGGCATTTTAGCTGTGCGATAAGAAAAAGACGCTCTATCAACACATGTCGTTTTAGTTGAAGACTCCCTTCTAAAAAGAACAAAGAGTAGAATAAAATAAAAAAATAATGACAGCTTCAGTTTAGCACTCCCTCTCTTTCTCTCTGTGTCTGTGTATGTGTGTTTCAACAATCTCAGATCGTCTCCAGCAGCTGTATTAAAACTACTGCAGGCTGGGCACAGCGGCTTACGCCTGTAATCCCTGCACTTTGGGAGGCCGAGGCGGGCAGATCACAAGGCTAGGAGATCGAGACCATCCTGACTAACACGGTGAGACCCCCTCTCTACTAAAAATACAAAAACTTAGCCGGACATGGTGGCGTGCACCTGTAGTCACAGCTGCTCGGGAGGCTGGGGCCTAAGGAGGGAGGTGGAGGTTGCAGTGAGCCGAGATCGTGCCACCGCACTCCAGCCTGGGTGACAAGAGTGAGACTCCATCTCAAAAAAAGAAAATACTAGTGCAAAGACTGAGACAGAGAGGTGGTATAAGTATTTCTTCCACATCTCTAGATTAATATTTAAAAGACAAGCTAACTATGTGTTAAATTAAAGATGTTGTGGGAAAAAAATCTGTAAGAGCTTTATTTCCAGTATCTGATAGCAGAAAACGTTCTTATAGATCGCTGACCCTACTCCTTGTTTTACAGGTGGAAATGTTACTGCTCTTAGAGAACCATTTGAGTTGTCTAATATCACACAGTGAGACAGGAGAGGGGTCTAGCCTGGAACACAAAACACAGCTCTGACACAAAATTATTTGTAGGAAAATATAAAATATTGGGAAGACAAATTACTTGATCAAAAACCTATTTATTTTGTGGGATTGTTTAACATGTTTGTTGATAACGATTTGTCTTGCTGTCTTGAGTCTCTTAATCAATTTTTGCTCATATAAATTTGTTTTATAGAGCTTGACATTCTGCTGTATTGCCAGTTTGTTAAGCGCCTATGTGATGAGGAATGTTATACTCGCCAATTCAATAAACCTCTAAATAGACAGTGCAGGATGTGGTCAGTACAAGTGCCCTGGAATGTGATATCCCAAAGGTCAGGGCTGCATTTTATTCGTAAGTCTATCCTAGCCACTAGCCATATTGGCTACTTAAATTTAGATTAATGACAATTAAGTAGCTAAAATTCACTTTCTCAGTTGCACTAGCTGCATTTAAAGTGCTGAACAACTTGAAATGCCTCAAGAGCTCAAGTGGGGCTCCTGCAAACCATACTGGACGGACAGTGCAGGTGTGGAATGGCACCGACATCACAGAAGGTTCTATGGGACAGTGCTGGTGACGAGTAATGAAATAGAAACCAATTTAGGATGAGAGTGGAGGAACAGTTAGAGGAAGAAACGTGATGGATAGATGATTGATTAGACAGACAGACAGATAGTTAGCTAGACAGATGATATATACAGATGATAGAAAAAGGAAGGGAGGAAAGAAGGAAAGGAGGAAGGGAGGGAGAAAGCAGTAAGGAAAGAAGAGAGGAAAGGAGGAAGAAAGATTTTTTGGAAAAGAGTAGAGAAAGGGAGGTAACTGGCTGATGCTCTGAGTGTTTTCAGGCGTGTTCTGCTGCTGGGAAACTGTACGAGTTGGCTCCACAGCAGTTTTCTAAGCCTTGTAAACTGAGTCTAACCCATGATGCACAGGGCAGAGGAGCCATGACTTAATACAGGAAGCACCTCACCTCAGTTAGAACAGCATACCCACCATGAGGTCTGTGCTTTGAAGCGGAGTCAAAAATAGTGGCTTTCAAATTCTTGAGGCCAAAAGGAGACAAAAACAGCACTAATAATAATTTAGGATGTGGTGCCTCTGACATTTACATCAGTGGTACAGGGATACGAAAATGAATAAAACTGTTTGTGTACCTGTGGTTTAAATCCATATTTATAACTTTTCCTTGAAGATTGTATGCTGCATTTTCACTGTTCTCATTTTTCTGTCATTTCCTACTTGTTTTAAGATTGTATGATTATATTATCCCTAGAATTAATGTTAATATCTCACAAGCCATTTACCAGAGCCAGTACACATCTGTTGTTAGCCATTAAATACTACCAATGAGGATTATGATCCTTGCATAATGGCTGCATGCAGGAATTTAAAAAAATTTCTCAGAAATATATCAAATGGAATGTAAAAGTGAACCTCTCAGGTTGCATAGCACGTTCCCACTGCTGAATGTTTCTCCAAAGAGTTATCTCAGTGGCTTCTTATCAGCTCAGGTGGAAGTGGCATGTGGGGTCGCATGGCAGCCTGCTCTCTGGGAAAGCTTCCGGATCTGGAATGAATGGAAATATGGAAAGCTTCCGGATCTGGAATGAATGGAATATGGAAAGCTTCTGGATCTGGAATGAATGGAAATATGGAAAGCTTCCGCATCTGGAATGAATGGAAATATGGAAAGCTTCCGGATCTGGAATGAATGGAAATATGGAAAGCTTCCGGATCTGGAATGAATGGAATATGGAAAGCTTCTGGATCTGGAATGAATGGAAATATGGAAAGCTTCCGCATCTGGAATGAGGCTTGGCATCCTCACAGGTTCCCATGGCAGCAGAGCAGCGTTTCCCGTCGTGAAAGATCATGCGTGACCTAGAAGCCCTAACACGTAAAACCATTTCATTAAATATTCTACTAAATCTATATAGACTTTTCACTTTGATCTTATAAATTTTTGTGATTCAGAACATAAGCCATTTGAGTGGGAAGGCATCGCATCTTTTCTTCTTCCTGAAGGCATACTCACCAGAAAACAACCCAGTTCAGATTAACGTTGACATTTTGATACATCAGTATATTGAAATATTTTTAAAAGTCAACAATATGACCCACAAGGCAAATCATACCAATATTTATTGAATATCATCCAGCCTCAAGATCCATTCTCCTTCATAGCTAAGGCTGCTCTTAGTCCAAGGAAAGCTTCCAACTGATCTCTTTCTGTAAATAGGCAAAACGTGTTTTAGTTTCCATCACACATATTCTTTTCCGTACGGCTTGTATGTTGGAATATTTTATCCAATTATTCAATTAACACTATACCAACAATCTGCTAATTCTGGAGATGTGGCAGTGAATAAAAAAGTTATAGTTTCTGATTTTATGGAGCTTGGACTTTAATGGTGGACAATTAAACACATTCTTACATAAATGTATATTTCATCAAAATTATAGTGAATTATATGCGCATCTACATGTGTGTGTATGCATAAACGGGAAACCACTGGCCGCACTGAAAGTCTGTGTGTGGAACTAACTAGGCTGGGTGGTCAGAGAAGGCCTCTCAAGGAAGCAGCTTTTTTTTTTTTTAGATATTTAATTTTTATTTTTAATTCTTTAAGTTCTGGGATACATGCACAGAACGTGCAGGTTTGTTACATAGGTATACACATGCCATGACGGTTTGCTGCATCCATCACCCCATCTTCTACATTAGGTATTTCTCCTAATGCTGTCCCTCCCCTATCCTCCCACCCCCTGTTATCCCTCCTCTAGCCCCCCACCCACCCCTACAGGCCCTGGTGAGTGATGTTCCCCTCCCTGTGTCCATGTGTTTTCATTGCTCAACACTCACTTATTTACCAGAACATGTGGTGTTTGGTTTTCTGTTCTTGAGTCAGTTTGCTGAGAATGATGATTTCCAGCTTCATCCATGACCCTGCAAAGGACATGAACTCATCCTTTATTATGGCTGCATAGTATTCCTTGGTGTATGGAAGCGGCTTTTAGGCTGAGTGGTGCCGCCACGTGAAAAGGCGGGTAAGGGCATTCCAAGAAAAGACTAAGGCCAGCAGGAAAGAGATTCCAGTGCACTCTGCAAACAGAAAGCCACCTGCCTGGAACGAAAAGGGATGTGCTGAAATATGATGCTAGGAAGCGAACAGAGGCTGGCAAAGGCGGCAGAGGAGGGGCTGGAAAGGAGCAAGCAGGGAAGGCTGCTGTGGAGCAGGAAAGAAGCCTTCTGCAAGGTTCAGGAACGCAAGCCTAAGGCCCAGTAGGAGAGAGGGCAGGCGGCCGGGGCAGGTGCCTCTCGGTGGGGAGTGTGTGGCGGTGGTCGGCCCGATTGAAACGGGCTGGGAGGAATCGGGAAGGAGAGGAGACAGAAAGGATAAATAATGCTTTTGAAAACTTTGGTTTGAAAAGTAGAGATGAAACAACAGTTGCAGGTCTAATTTTGTTTTTATTAAGGATGGCAAAAACTAAATTAGATTTACCTGCTGACGGAAAAAGCCCAGTAGAGAGGGAAAGAAGTGAAGACAGAAAAACAAAATAGGAAAGAGGGTCAGCAATAGTGTAAGGAGGCTACAGGCAGGGCTCAGTCTGGAATGGTTTGTTTCTCCTCAGTATTGTACCTATTAATTTGAAGAAATATCCGATTCTGTGCGATCTTAAAGAAATCCTCTTTGTAGTCCTCTTCTAACGTGTCATTTGGAGTTAAATTGTTTACTGTGCATTGTTCTGAAATTGTTCACAGCAACTTTATTAATGATTGCTTAGATCAACTTAGCATTCCTCTACTATTAACAAATTGCTGGGCCATATCATTGCTTTTATAACCCAAAATGTTTTATTTAATTGGTCAGTTTTAAAAGTTAGACATCTATTCTTTTTTATTTTATTTTATTTTATTTTTTGAAAGAAAAAGAGGAAAGAAAGTGAGAGTGAAAGAAAGAAAAAAAAGAATATGAGAGAGAAAGAGGAAGAGAAAGAGGGAGAGAGAACGGGATTCTTGTTCTATTGCCCAGGCTAGAATGCAGTCTAAAAATGGGTATTAAAAACCTCTTTTATGCCAATAATTGTGCTTAACAATGGAGACAGGAAGGAA